>CM060674.1:520000-700000 GCA_030686955.1 Odontamblyopus rebecca
AAAAGATGATAAAAAAACACTTACAAAGTACATTTAAAACATCCCAGCACAAGGTAAACAAGGCAAAAACCTAGTCGGCCTTTTTAAACAGAAATGTCTTAAGTCCTTTCTTAAAAGCCTCCAGATTCTGAGGCCTCAGGGCTTCTGGGAGGATCTTCCACAGGCCTGGGGCTGCAGCCTGAAAAGCTCTGTCTCCCATAGTGGAGAGTTTGGTCCTTGGCTGATGGAGACAGTAGGTGGAGGATGAGCGAAGGTGTCGTGAGGTGGTGTATGGCGTGAGAAGCTCTGAGAGGCTGGGGCAGTTCCGTGTGTGCACTGATAGGTGAGGAGGCAGAGTTTGTAATGAATCCGATGTTGAATGGGCAGCAGTGAAGTGAGCGGAGAACAGGGGTGATGTGGTCGTATTTACGCCTCCTCGTCAGGATCCTGGCAGCACAGTTCTGGATGTGCTGGAGCTTCTGTAGGCTCCTGCCAGAGATCCCAACGAGGAGGGCGGTGCAATAGTCAAGTCGCGAGGAGACAAAGGCATGGATCAGTTTTTCAGAATCAGATTGGGAAAGGAAGGGACGGAGTTTAGAAATGTTTTTAAGATGGAAGAAAGACACTTTGGAAAGGTGGTGTATGTGACTGTCAAATGAAAGATGTGGGTCGAGTTTGACTCCAAGGTTTGTGACAGATGAAGAAAAGGGGATGTTGTGACCAGAGAGAAGAATACTGGAATTAGAGAATGACTGGGTTTGATGTGGAGTTCCAAATACCAGAGCTTCAGTTTTATTGCTGTTCAGTTGGAGGTGGTTATCTGCCATCCGTGCCTTTATCTCCTCGAGGCAAGTGTGGAGGACAGATGGTATAATTATAAACGCTTGTATTGTCTGACAATCAGGAAGTGCACTGTTTGCTTATAAATTCATCACAGTGAATAATTAGGATGCTCAGAATCCATAAGGCAGGTCAGGAATATCTGTGTCCCACTGTTTAAAATGAACGTGTTCTGTTTTTCACATTTATACACAACAGAATTCAGGTTTAGGCTTTAAGTGGAGCTCTGCAGTCTGTGAGATCCTCGTCCTTCATTCATTTCTGTCAGAGCGTCGCTGTGTGAGCAGGAATCAAACACACACATGTTCGAGCTATTTGCATTTGAACTGTGCTAAAAACTCATTTGTTACTTTTGGAAAATCCTTTTCATGATTCTAATTATTCATGAGTATAAGTTAAAGAATGGACTTTGCAGAGGTTTTGACCATGTTATACTTTTCCCTTCTCATTGACACACTTGTATTTCGAGTGTGTCGTGCATCTTTATTCTCTGTGCTGAAACCCAAAGCCAGATACAAATGGTTAACACAGACTTTTTTGCTGTACTGTTATCACATAAACACTGCACAAAATATCAGGAGAAGTGTTCGAATAAGTCATTTATTTATTTAGTTCTTTCAAACCTGCACATCCGATTCAAATAAAAAACATCACAATACAGACGAGGACACAAATCTGCAGGTTTGAAAAGAGGATGAAGCAGAGCCTGGACCTTCCCAATCCCCCCCCACACTTCACAGAACAACACTTAATACACTATTATACATGACAAGACAAGATGGACAGAAACATTCACACACACATCAGACCCCACACTGACCCTCTCCCCTGACCCCCGACCCCTGACCTCACAGTCTGTGCTCAGGGCCTCACTGTCACTTCTCTTTTAAATAGTTTTTTAAACTGAACCAGGCTCCTACACAGTTTTAGTTCTTCTGATAATCCGTTCCACAAATGTACTGAGATGGACACTGACTTTAAAATCGTTCTACATTTCGGATGATAAAATGTTTTATTACCTCTAAGTTTTCTGTTATGATAACGTAGGAGAAAATCACAAAAACATGTTTGACGTTTTTGATAAGGGAACATTATAACATGACAGAAATCACACACAGTGCTCCCTCTTTAAATGTCTAGTTCAACATTGTGGGTTTGTGTTCATGGAGCTGGAGAGTCACTTGTGACGTGCAGAACGGTGGGCCGCAGTAAGCCCCAGCCTTGTCACGTTGGAAACAGTGGCGTCGCTCTGATTCCCCAGTATTTAAAGCTCGCCCAACCATCTGTCACTGTCTTTTGTGGCTCTGAAACAACAACAGCAGAAGTGTGTGAGCTGTTCACTCAGAACTAATGAGACGAACACGGCGCCTGTGTGAAGGTGGGCCGGCTCCGCTCTGATTAGTGGATGCCCTTTGCACAAACCTAAAGAGGCTGTAGATGTGGTCCTCCAGCTCATATTGTACCTCCCACATGTGCGCTCTGTGCTCAGCCTGATTAGATTAGACAAGCCCCCCTCCCACTGTGATCCTTTAATTCCCTCACAGCCACTGACAACAGCAGCGCCGCCAGCAGAAAAGGTCAAACAGCGAGGGGCCTTATGATACCTGAGCCGCACCTGTAATATTCAGACTCCCCCGGCTCATGAAATGCACTGGTCACGTGACATTCGTGAGCAAGTCGGCCTTTCAGAGCGGTTCCTTAAATGTGCTCTGTGGAGGGTCCTTCAAATGCTTTTCTTTATGGAGATGTTATTGCTTTGTCTGGAATGTTTCACAGTGTGGTATTAAACCTTTCCGTCATCATGGAGACCAAACCAGACCAAATTACAGGTCAGATCTGTGGAGAGATGACCTGCTCACAGTCAGTTGTTTTTCTAGTTATTTTTAAGATATAAAACCACCTGTCATTGAATAATACGAGGCAGAGATGTTCACCTGAACATTCCAGCAGAGCAATGACACATCCATAGAAACAAGCGGGTGACGGACCCTCCATCAGAAAAGTGACAATTTACAAGTTGAAATGCCCCTTTAAAGTGACAGGTTTGACTACTCATTTGTTTACAGCACAGTGAAAATGATTCAATAATTCAATATTTTTAATAATCCCACCAAATGAAGTCCAAATGAGAGAATCATCCAAACAGCCACACACACTTTAACCCTGAACCATCACAAGGATCAGCACAGAATGAGAGCAAAATCTGCCTTTGTAATGTGTGTGTTTAATAAATCTTATTATCATGCAATGTTTTATTTAGATTCTGCATCATTTCAGAGGGTAAACACACTCTCAGTCTGAAACATCTGAAACACAACTCTGGCCTTGGTGGTTAAAATCACCTTCGCTTCTGTCATATAAAAAAATGAGCCAATTTATTGACTGGCTCTTTGAAAAGAACAGATCGAAAAGATTCAGATCCCATAAAAGAGGGACAGTTCCATAGTCTGCACAGGAGGGGGTCTGTATCAGGGTGCACATTCTTTACTTGTACCAAATGAAGACAGCAGAGGATAAAGCGTTTGAGGTTAAATATTACTTGGTTTTCTTGACTCTTTTCTGACAAATGTTAAATGTTTTTTCGTGTTTCTTTTCTTCTCTCCAGGTCATTTTGTCGAGTGCACCCATGCAGTTATTTAACACACACCTCCTCACCATTTACCCGCTCAAGTGATTTTGCAAACTTTAATTGCTTATTTTCGAGTCACCATTGCTGAGAACTTCTGCTCTCCAGGTTTATTTTCTTCATCGGTGATGCCTGTAGTCTTCAGCAGTGTCACATAGGTATATCCACAGGAGGGGCCCACAGCATGCAGCACTTTGTTCTGGTGACATTTACGGTGATGTCAGCTCCCACTGGACAGATCTTCTGGTGGAGTGTCCAAAATCTTCACATCACAAAGTACGGCATAAAACCTATTGATCCATGGGGACGAGCAGAGAGCAATAAAAATGGAAAATAATGCAAGAAATGTCAGGAATGTAGGAACATTCCTGACAAAGCCATGTATGTGTGACTAAAGTAGATGGTGGACCTTCCATCAAAAAAAATAAATAAATAAAAAAATTAAAAAACAGCTTGAAGTAAAAGGGTAGTGATGACAAAAGGAAAGTGATGTGACTGCCAGGAATGTTCCGCAGTATGGCCAATGCCCATATGTAGAATAGAATAGGCCTTTTTTGTCATTATACACATTATTAATTGATTAATTAATCATTGCATTTATACAGCGCCTTTCAGGACAACCAAAGGGCTTCACAGTTCATTCTTCATTCACTCCACACTCGGTGGTGTAAACTGCTACTGTAGCTACAGCTGCCCTGGGGCAGACTGACAGAAACGAGGCTCCAACCTGCTCCATCGGCTCCTCTGACCACCACCATCACTCACACACTCCACTTTCACAGTAGGTATACTGTGGGTGAAGTGCCTTGCCTAGGGACACAACAGTTTTTTCTTTTTTTTTTTTGTGACTGGCGCCCACTGTGGCACCTGATTTTCCCAGTGGTCTCCCATCCAAGTACTAACCAGGCTCAGTCAGAATTTGACAAGCCGGTTTGGCCACCACAGGTACAATTACAATACTACATGTACAATTTACACTGTACACATGCAGAATGAGACTAACAGCAGGTCCAGTGCAGACAGAGGGATATTTAAACCAGAAGAAGGGAACCACATGATGTTGCTTGAGATACTATGGTTTGTGCTATTTGGTTTTGTATTATGAAATGAAGAGCAAAACGACCTCAGTTCCTGGGCCATGCACACTGCTGTGCTGTTGCACACACCGCCATCTGAAGCGCACAGCCTCTGTACTGGATCATGCTTAGGCTCGGCTTTAACAATGCTCATATTCATCGTTCAAAGACAGCATTAGCAGCAGCCATACACCATGTTGTTTTGTAGTCACTGATAAGAAGACATATCTACAGTGCCACACACGCTCCCTCTATGTGTGTGTGTGTGTGTGTGTGTGTGTTTGTTCGTCAGCCTGTCTTTTTAATTAGCCCACCGTTTATCCCAGCCCCATGATTGCTTTTGTAATGATGTTGTTGATGCATAATGAGTAAGGAGGCATCGTGCTGTGAACATGACGGGGGCTGGGACACTCTGACGGACTGTCTGTGTGCGTGTGTGTGTGTCTGTGTGTTTGTGTGTGTGTTTACGTGCATGTGCGTGGGTGTCTGTGTGTGTGTGTGTGTGTGTGTGTGTGTGTGTGTGTGTGTGTGTGTGTGTGTGTGTGTGCGTGTTTGCGTGCATGTGCGTGGGTGTATGGGTGTGGGTGTCTGTGTGTGTGTGTGTGTGTTTACGTGCATGTGCGTGGGTGTCTGTGTGTGTGTGTCTGTGTGTGTGTGTGTGTGTGTGTACGGGGGGGCAGGGGAGGGGGTGATGGGGGTGATGGGACTTTCAGCTCTTTTATGGGATCCGAATCTGTTGGTTCCATTCATACCAAAGTGCCATTTAAAAGATGAACCCTTTGTATATTTATTAATCTGACAGAAGCCAATGTGAGAACTCAGTTTATCCACAAAATAATCACAGAGAAATGACCAAGGCTCAGATGTGTTCAGACTGTGACTGTGGCAGCGCCTTCAGCGCCTTCACCCACTGGAATTATGCATAATCTTCAATCAAATGTATAAACAATAATAATGATGCAAAGTGTTATTATGACGTCACCTGTGTTTTGTGCCTTTCACTCCTGTCCCCTGCTGTGCTCCTGTGCTGACGCTTGTGTTGGTTCAGTGTTGATCAGTTTAGAAAGGAACACAAATTAGAAAGAAAAAATATCTGCTTTGTTAAAAAAGGAGATCCACAATATAAACAATAATCTGGTCCAATTTCAAAATGTACAAGTCATCTGCAAGTTAGGATCCCAATATTCTCGAATGTCTGTAGTGTCAAATTGACCTGGAGCGTAGGTTAAATCCTCTGGGAGAATTTCTTAAAGATACACTGTGTAACTTTTCTGGTGGAGATATTACTGTTTTGCCTTGATTATTCCACAGTAATGGAGACACACTTGGTAATCACAATGTTAATGATCAGAACTATAGAGAAGCAAAGGCATTTGGAGGTATAAAACTAACTGAACAAATGCAAGGGAGACATGTTTAATGCCCTACTGTGGAGCATTCCAGGAAAAAAAAACATCTACATGGAGACGAGCAAGTAGCAGACCGTCCTAGACCTTAGACGTTGCATGTTGCAACTTTAACCCTGTAAAGCCCACACCATTAAATAATTGGCAGAAAATTCCAATTCTTTGAACTTGGAGCCTTTATTGGTCCCTCTAAACAAACAAACAAAAAAAATTAAAATATCATTTTCCATATATTATTATTTATGGCAATCTTGTATTGTCACTGGAGCACCCTCAGTGAATCACACCCACTGTTGGATTATTTGTGCACTGCATGTATCTGATTGTATACATCAGGTTTTTCAGGGAAAAAAATGTCACACTGCTCATGTGGAGGACTGAAAAACTCATGTATCAAATATGATACGTTTGGCGTTATAGGGTTAAAGAGGAGGAGTACATATCTATGAAGTATTATTGTTAGTACTGTTTGTTTGTATCATGATTTTATGGAAAATTGTCACGTGGGAGCGTGGGTGAGTTCAGGAGAGAAACGTACAGATCACTTAAAGGGGAACTCTGGCACAGTTGAATGAATAAATTTATTTTGGTTGTCACCATTCATAAAGAAATAACATTTACAAATACATTTCCTCATTGTGTTGGTCACAACCAAAAAAGGACTGGGCTGAAGCATAAGCAAACCCCCCTCAACATTACAACAACTCAAACAGAACAATATTCTACCTTGTTCTTATTATTCCCGTCTTTTTACTCTTTACAACAATGTGCACATGTTCATCATTTCATATTTAACCTTTTTTTAAACTGTTAGAGACACTAATCATCTTAAACCGATCGTCAATTCCAGAGTTTAGCTCCTAAAACAGACACATCTTTGTCTGACATTTGTTCTGACTTTACTTCATTCAAACCTCTTAGGTGTACAAACTATTTCGTAATTTAAATAAAGATTGTATTCCTACAGGAAGATCATTATTCACAGCACAATACAGAATTTCCAGGATTTTAAACTTAACTATGTCTGCAAATTTCAATATATTAGATTTCACATAAAGTTCATTGGTTGAATCGTGGAATCCAGTGTTATTAATGGTTCGTACGACCCTTTTTTGTAATTTGATTATTGGATCTAAATATGTTTTGCATGTGTTTCCCCAGATTTCACAGCAGTGAGACAGATAAGGAAGCACAAGTGATGAATATAATAAATGCAAACTTTTCCTATCTAATAAAAGTTTTGTTTTATAAAGTTTGCCAATAGTTTTTGAGATTTTACTCTTGACATGTTGTATATGCGGCTTCCAACAGATCTGATGGTCGATAATCACTCCCAGAAATCTTGTCTCATAAACTCGTTCTAATTCAATCCCATTCAGGTTCAGTTTTAGATCACAATTTACCCGACTGGATCCAAAAACCATAAATTTAGTCTTTTTCTCATTCAAAGAAAACTTATTCAACTCAAACCATTTTTTAAACAATATCAACTCTCTTTCAACTTGAGAAATGAATTGCTTAACATCAGGTCCTGAACAGAATAAATTTGTATCATCAGCAAAAATAATCATCTTCAGTATTTTAGATACTTTACATATGTCATTCAAATAAAAATAAATAATTTTGGCCCCAAAACAGAGCCTTGCGGGACACCATAAGATAAGGATTCTTGTTGAGAAACTGTTCCATTTATTTCTACATATTGAAGTCTATTGTGTAAGTAACTTTTTAAAAACTATTAGCCACACCTCTGATCCCATAATAATTACACTTCTGTAAAAGTAAATTATGGTCAATAGCATCGGATGCATTTTCTTTGCTGTCGACAGCTGATGTTATGTTTTCAATAAAATCCATCACTGCTTGTGATGTTGATCTATTGCTACGAAACCCATACTGTTGGTCACATAAAATACTAAATTTTTTCTATAAATCTATCTAATTGTTGGACAAACAATTTTTCAAGTATTTTGGAAAATTGATCCAAAAGTGAGATTGGCCTGTAGTTGGTTACTGACTGTTTTTTCCATCTTTATAAAGCACTTTGGCCAGCTTCATTTTTTGAGGAAATGTTCTCGTTGCAAAGGATCTATGGCAAATGTAGGTCACTGGCTTAACTATATAATTAATCACCTCCTTAATCACTGACATGTCAATATTATTACAGTCGGTAGATTTCTTACTCTTGCTTTTCTTGACCACCTCTAAAATATCACTTTCACACACTGCCCTAAGAAACATGGAATTTTGTTTAATATCAGTATAAATGTTTTCTTCTGGTGAATGGGTTTGGTGTATTTGATTGGCTAAATTTGGACCTACAATAACAAAAAAAGTATTAAATTCATTAACAGTTTCTTGTGCTTGGTTAGTTGAAGCTAAAGTCCATTGCTCGAGGTGGTTGAAAACTGTCAGAAGCCAAAAAACAACTTAAATGACTCTTCAGGCGTGTTTTTGATGAGGGCACCGTGTTATAACATAGAAAACCTGTTTAAAGTGGATATAATTATTTTCTGCTCAATAGTTCCCCTGGCCTCCGGGGGTAGACTGGAACATTGATGTCTTGAATACAGGAGAACAAAGATTATCAAACATGTACAAATCACCCTAATAAAACTTGAGAGGGGAAATGAGAAGGGGAAACATGTATATGATGGTTAAAAGCAGCTCACGTTTTGTATAACACGTCTCCTTTAACAGTGAAAATGCAGGTTTTCTGATCTCATGTATTATTATTATCAAAGATGTCATGACATTCAATGTCTGTCAGTACACACAAGGTGAAACCACCTTTTTCTCTACAGAACTGGTTTTATTCATTACAAAAGCCGTCATAAACTCTCTGTGACATTATGACATGTTCTAAAACGATATTGACACAGTTTTTACCCCATGTTACATGTACTGTGTTTTAATAATTATTATCCCCATGAAAAATGATATATATTTTTAAGAACCACACAGTGGCACAGGGTTTAGCACTCTCACCTCACAGCAAGAAGGTCCTGTGATGGATTCTGGGACAGTAACTTTGTTCTCCATGTGCCTGCAGGTTCCTCTGTCACTACAATGTTCAAACAGACCTGGAGTCGGGTTTTGTTTCATTCACACATATCACAAAACCCTACAGATTTAGGTTCTTGATCCACCTTGTGATGTCATCTGGTAATACAGTGCTCCACTGTGTTTTCAAAACCCATACACCTTCACTAGAATATGGGTAATTTCTATAATAGATATGGATATAATAATGTAAATGGATCATTTCAATCTCTACCGAACAAAAAGTAAAAAGTAGTTTTTAACTTGAAAACTGCCGCTTCATGACATCACACGGTGGAACGAGACCCTGAATATGCAGTGTTTGTGTGTTAAATATGTGAGAATGAAACAAATCATAACCCTGGATGTAAATATGAGGAAAGAACATTATATAATAGATCAGAAAATACTACAATATGGGCCTTTAATATGTGCCCTGTGTACTCTGTGGTCTTTACTCCATGACTGTAGTCCTGCTGTGAGGCTCTGTGAGGCTAATATCATCCACAGACACTACGTACACTGTGCTCCTGACACTGTGGACCCCTGTGCACCTGTCCACACATCTGTGCACCTGTCAACACATCTGTGCACCTGTCCACACATCTGTGCACCTGTCAACACATCTGTGGACCTGTCCACACTGTGCCTGAGTCCACACACAAGGGGCCGGGGCGGGTTCTGAGTCATGGCCCTTTGGAGATACTGGACTTCACAGCTCATCTTTAACGCACCATATTTCAGACACAAGCATCGTGCCAACAGAGTGTGTTTCTCTTCCGAGTCCATCATTTGATCGAAAACAATGTTTATACAAATATACAATTTTTAGCGAGAAAACATCTCACATTAGAAAAAGAGCCGCTGTTTAAAAATAATAAGGTCTGGTATAATAATAAGCACAAATCTATAATTATAACTGTGACAGAAAGAGTTCAAGGGAGGATGAGGTAAGAAGTTAGGCTAGTCTAACATAGTAAGATATACACACTGCTAATCCTATGTGATGATAGGTTATTTCTACCTTATTTACATATCTGATACAACGTGATTCATCACTTTTGATGAATAAGGAACAAAAACAAACCTAGAAATCAGTTGTGAAGTTTCTGTTTGGACTTGGAAGTGATATAATCACTTAACTTTATTGAACTCTTTTAACAGTAAAAAATCATCTCACCTGTAGAATTTTTCCAAAATAGAAAACAGTAATAATGGCAACACAGGAAGTGCTCCACTGTGTTTTTAAACTCTGCACACTTTCACTAGAATCATTTGAATGACTTCAGCACTAGAATTACCAAAAGGAGCTGTTCATTTGAAAACTACCACTCCGTGACACTACAAGGTGGAACAGGGCATTTTGAGCTTTGTATGTGGAGATACCCGAATAATTCAGGACGACTCAAATGTGTGAATGATATAAAACACAAGTCTAGGTATGTTTTTGGTGTAATCAGAATGTTCTAACATGCGTGATAAAGAACCTTTATCAGGAACTGCAAACAGAAATGTGTTTTTTTCTTTTTTCTCCCTGCAGGTATGTGAACCAGTGTGCTTACAGGAGGAGTGTGGTGCAGGGTGAGCCGGGCGAGCAGGTGAGCACTCCTTCATTCTGTGGTGCTTTTCAAACCAGCCTCTGCCAAAGTCTCTGATGCCGGGAGGGAGTCCACTTTACCACAGCACAGGCCCCAGTCCTCCCTGCTCCACTACACTCTGCTGTCTCAAGCGTGTATGTGTGTGTGTGTGCTTGTGTGTGTGTGTGTGTGTGAGTGTGTGTGTGTGTGCATGTGTGTGTGTGTGTGTGTGTGTGTGTGTGTGTGTGTGTGTGTGTGTGTGTGTGCTTGTGTGTGTGTGTGTGTGTGTGTGTGTGTGTGTGTGTGTGTGTGTGTGTGCATGTGTGTGTGTGTGCGTGTGCTTGTGTGTGTGTGTGTGTGTGTCTACCTGTGTGTGTGTACTAGAGATCACACGTTGTGCAGTGAAATGGGCTGTGAATAATACAGGAGATGCAGAGGACTACAGAGCACACGAGTCCAAATGAATGAGACGCTAATCCAAACAGACACTAATCCAGGCATTCTAAAGTATATCGTATATGTTTAAATACACCAGTCATAGGTTTGGACACACCTTCTCATTCAGTGTTTTTTGTATGTATGTGTATGGCAAAATGTTCAGCAGTTACCATGGTGACAAGGCACACATGCAAACACTTTTTAGATTGTCTGAAAACTCAAGAAAAGATACAGAGTGGATTTAAACAACATGTTTTCAGGACCTTGTGATTAATTCAAGTATTTATGGTCCGATTTAGGAGACTGTGTGAGAATAAGAAAGCAGTGCCTACAGTTTGTCTCAGACCTCCAGGGAACGTTAATGACTCCAGATACTGAGTATCAACTATTCTGCATCACTCTTGAGGACCTTTTATCTTTTACTTCTAAAACTTCATGCTTTAGAAGTGTCTATTACTGGGATCAGATTAACATACCATCTACTGACAGAGAATTAACATAGAAAAAAACAAACAGAAACTAGGGCTAGCAATGTTTTCCAACATGCTAACAGACAAACTGTTTTAATGAATCCAATGTGATGGCAGATATACTCAGAATCTGTGCGCAAAGAATTTATTTAAAAATATATACCCATCACAAATTGGGATAATTTGCGGGTTTTTGTGAGTGGTCAGAGCGTGTGGCCAAACAGGATTCATCAAACAAGTGTGAATTAAGCTAAATACAACTCCAAGTACCTTTTGATGAGTGAAATATGTTATAATTCAAAGCTCAAGAAAAATCAGTTTTGCATAATATGGTCCCTTAATACAGTCCTGGTTTAATCATGTGAGGAGTGCTGATGTGTGGCCACTGTGCACATGTGCAGGTTGTGGGTCCAATCCCTCTCATTTCCTGTCTTTGAGCCCTCAGGTTGTGTGCCAGCTGGGGCATTTAGAGCAGAGAGCAGGTCTGCGGAGGCTGTGTTTCTGCAAATCCCTCTCTGAACATGGACCCACCACAAGGGGCGCTGATGCGCCCAGTGAACTCATGCTCATGTGTATGTTTACATCTCGAGATTTCTACTGAAGGTGAACTGTGTCACTTTTATGCTGGAGGGTGTGTCATCTTCTTATTTCCTTGGTGATGTTATTGTTTTATCTCCCATATGTCAGAGTCAAGGCCCACGGGCCAGATCCGGCCCCCGTGAGGGGTTTCTATGGCCCCCGGGATGATATTGATTTATTATTAGAACCGGCCCGCAGGCCGCAGATGTTTTACACGCACCAATACTACATTTCCCATAATGCAACGGTGGCGTACCGAGCGGGAGCATGGTGCACATCGTGGCTTCATTTCATTATTCCTCAGCGGTCATTATCATAACAGCAAAAGTCAACTTTCAGATACCCATCAAAAATGGCAAAACGGAAGGTGGACACTGAGGGGGTTTCAAACAAGGTGGGAGTCGGGGTACAAGTTCACGGAGGTAGATGGAAAACCTGTGTGTCTTCTGTGTGGAGAAAGTGTGGTGGTAATGAAAGAGCAAAATCTGAGACGGCATCATGGAACGAAACACGCCGACAAAGACAAGAATATGGACATGGAACAAAGGCTACAGAAGGTGGAAGAATTAAAACGAGGTCTTAAATCTCGACGTTGGCGTTACATCCTATGCATGGCACAACTACAGGACATGATCTGTATGAAGAGGTGTCGAGATGTGTAAATGAGATGGAGCTGCCTTGGGAAAAACTCGTGGGTTTGACAACAGACGGAGCACCTGTGATGTGTGGACACAGGAGTGGACTGGAGGATACGGGAGAAGATGCAGGAGGAAAACGCCACAGGTGAGCTGACAGCTTATCACTGTATCATACACCAGGAGTCGTTGTGGTAAAGCCTTGAAAATGGAGCATGTAATGAGCACCATCACCCGCGCAGTTAACTTTATCAGAGCCAAAGGTTTAAATCACCGCCAGTTCAAAGCATTTCTGAGCGAGTTAGAACCGGAGCGATTTGCCCTATCACACTGAGGTGCGATGGCTAAACCAGGGAAACGTGCTGCAAAGATGTTTCGAGCTGCGTGAGGAGATCTGTCTGTTCTTAGAAAGCAAAGGGAAAGACACAACACAACTCCGAGACAAAACATTTCTGAGTGAAATGGCTTTTCTGTGTGATATCACGAGTCATCTGATTGTTTTTCTCTTATCCATGGATTTTTGCACTTTATTTTATTGTGTTTCAATCCAGTTATGTTTTAAAAATATTTCAGTTGAGTGACTGATAAGAAATTGCTAGTATTATTTATTTCTTTGAAGTAAATTTAGCCTAATTTTGACATTTCCCTGAGAAAATAGACTGATGGTGCTTTGAATAATACCGCTTCATTCATTTAATGTGCATTTAATGTTATGGGGATTTTAATATACACGAAGTTTGTCTTTTGTGCCTGAAAATTAAAAATTACTGACAGAGCCATAAGAAATTGCTTTATTTGTCCAATCCGATCATATAGTAATATATTTGTTAGGTTTTCAGTAGGTTCAGTTAGGTTCACTAGACTATGTGCCGTCATTTTAATTTTTTTCAATGAACATTCGATCAGTCCGGCCCTCGGCTTGTAGCTCATTTTTTCATTTGGCCCCCTGTCTATTTGACTTTGACACTGCTGCTTTATCTATAATATAGCAAGCACGTGTCACCAGACCAAGTTATTGATCAGATCCCAGTGGATTTTTGTAAATTTGAATAAATGTAAGATAATCCAGGTTAATGCCATACTCTGGAAAAACATAATAATGTAATACTTTTATGAAGCGCTTCCCCAAACAGGCCTGCTGAGCTTTACCAGCACTCACTCACACAACACACTCACACTAGGCGATGTCGATGAAGTGCTTTGCACAACAACATTTTTGTCACTGGCGTCCCACTGACGCATGGCACATGGAAGCTTTGATGCAAAGGTTTGTCCATCTCCATGGAGACCAGTAGCTGACATACCCTCCTCAACAGTTACAACATAATTAATATGTATATGGCAAAAGGTTGTAAAAGTAAAGGAGCACTATGTAACTTTTCTGGCACAGAGTTTATTGCTTGTCACTGTGGAGATATGGAGCCACTGCTTTACCTGGAATGCTCCTCAGTACAGCATTAAAAACACTGCATTTATCGAGTTACAGGAGTTTTTACTGCTCAAGCACACCTTGAAAGACAGTCACGGAGAGCGGATTTTCCACAAATCCGACCTGCCACTCGGCCTCACAGTGAAGCCCGCTCGTCTCCATACCTATAATTAATAGACTAATAAATGATCTATTCCTGCGGGTGAGAGCGTGGGGGGAGGCGAGGAGGTGGGTGCATCTTTTGCAGACCAACATAATCTGGATATAATGGAATGGAAAAGCAGTTTGGCAAACCAGGCTAAATTTGTCCCAACTGTCACCTCCTTGTCTCAGACAATACCCCAGAGTAAAGCTGTACAAAACAGGACAGATCCGTTGTATTGGACACTTGACTTCCTCCTGGGACTCGGTGAGCGATGTCTTCAGATGTCCAATAGAGAATGAACGTCCATGTCGATATTTGCCTGTGTCCACGTCCAGCCTGTGATGAACTGTCTACTGTCCAGGAAGCTCTCCTCCACACTGCATCCAAAGGTCCTGTCAGCCCCAGGGCCCAAAGAAATGAGGGAATATGAGGGAATGAGAGAATAAAGGAGTCATTAATAGGGCAGTTTAAAGAACACATGCTTTTGTATTTTTTGTTCATTAATCCATTAGTCCAAACTTGTCTTCTCTGAGGCTCAAAAATGCTTTGTTTGCAGTTTGCCCATTTAGTTGTTTCCATAGATGGTATAATAAAAGTGGACTGCACCTCTGATTTACAATGGCAGGCGCCTATTAACAAGGCTGTATATTAACCTGTACCTAATGATAGTGGAAGCGACCTCAGGGAAAGAATGCACCTGACTGGTCAATTATTAATGTTCATATTTTAGTCAGACAAAATAACAAAAAAAATAATCATAATAACAGCTGAATTATTTAGCGCAGATTGATACATGTGTGAATGAAAAGGGAGTTTACAGCACTTACAGAGAGACTATTCATTCTATTCAATTTATTTCTGTACCGCCCAAAATCACAACAACAGTTTCCTCTAAGGCCGTTCCAAGATTTGGATGAGTAAAACACACACACAGACATATCAAAACAGGAGTAAACAACATTCATGTAAAGCAGCAAATGAAACATGGGCCAGTCATCCCCTGTCCTTAGACCCTCCTTCTCAGCAAGGAAAAACCCGAAAAAACCCAGGGTCCTGGGAAAAAGAAGAAACCTCGGGGAGAACTACAGTGAAGGAGAGATCCACTCCCATGGACGGACAGGCTATAGATGTCCAGGCCCGTGGGCCAGTTCAGTATGACCACAGCTACCCAGGTGGGGAAGAGCCGGGGAGGAGGAGGAGCCAGGCGAAGAGGAGGAGCCGGGCGAGGAGGAGGAGCCGGGCGAGGAGGAGGAGCCAGGCGAGGAGGAGGAGCCAGGCGAAGAGGAGGAGCCGGGCGAGGAGGAGGAGAGGGGTCCAGCTGCCATCAGGCGTCTGAAAGAGTTCCACTCCACAGGGGGAGTGGGACAGGGGACAACATGTGAATAGCAATGAACAAACTACAGATGAGAACATAGTGAGTGATGCTGATGAGAAAATAGGAGGAAACAGAGGACAGTGCTCAGGTTGCCACACTTCCCCCAGCTTGTTATCTCCTGCAGCAGCTTATCTTAGTGACATCAACTAAGTAACCTGGTCATAAGCTATTCCGAAGAGGAAGGTTTTAAGCCTGGTCTTAAATAAAGAGACTGTGGAGCCTGTTTAACACCAACAGGGAGTTGATTCCATAACACAGGAGCTTGGTAACTGAAGGCTCTCCCCCCCACTGTACTTTTAGACACTCTAGGAACCACTAATAATCCTGCATTCTGAGAGTGAAGTGCTCTATTTGGCTGATAGGGGACAATGGCATCCTGAAGATATGATGGGGCCATATTGTTTAAGGCTTTGTATGTCAGGAGGAGAACTTTGAATTTAATTCTAAACTCGACAGGAAGCCAGTGCAGTGATTTTAACACAGGACTGATGTGATCACGTCTTTTAGTTCCTGTTAGGACTCTGGCCGCTGCATTTTGGACCAACTGGAAGCTTCTTAAAGTACCTTTAGTGCAGACGGTGAGCAGAGAATTACAGTAATCTAGTCTGGATGTAACAAATGCATGGATAAGTTTTTCAGCATCATTTTTAGGCAAAATATTTCTGATTTTAGTTCTGTTTCGCAGGTGAAAATATGCAGTTTTACAAGCTTGGTTTATATGAGCTGTGAATGAGAGATTTTGGTCAAATACGACTCCAAGGTTTTTTACAGTAGAGCTAGAGGCTATTGTAACGCGGGTGTCAAATCTGTGTGTAGTCTGCTCTCTTGTCCCGCTATTGCTCTCTGTTTTACGTCCCTTCGTGCGTCTGATCATGTGACCGCGAGCAACCAATTAGCTATCTATATTAGCGCGAACCCCGGAAGCGCGGCAGACACGCGAGAGTCATATTTCGTCATGACAAGTCGCCAAACTGACCGTGTTGAATGTTAACCCGTAGGAGCCGACTACCATTGCCCAAGCGCTTCAAGCGAGCCTTTGTGTTTGATGAAACAGGCAGAATTGGTAAGCCATGCTTAGCTTTAGCGTCCTCCATTCATTGTATGGGGTAGCTTAGCCTAGCCTCTCCCATTGTTTCCTATGGGACGGTTAGCATCACTTTAGCATCACGTTAGCATCATTTTCATTTACAATGTTTGGTCCAATTTAAATGTAATCACAGTGAAATGATTACTTTTATTATCCAATGTTGTGTAGTTATTTATTATGCACTTTGTGGCAGTCCATCCATCCATCTTCTCCCGCTTAATCCGGCTGGGTCGCGGGGGCAGTTTGCTGCCCAATACTCATAGCACCTGACCCCCCCTATGAACCCCTCTGCAGGTGGTGAGCCCACAGGAGGGTGGACAACATGGTCCTTGATGTTAGTTCATAGGGGTGCGGGCATGTTTTGGGTTGATGGGGGAAACCGGAGTACCCGGAGGAAACCCATCCAGACACGGGGAGAACATGCAAACTCCACACAGAAAGGCCCGGGCGATCCGGGGATCGAACCCGCAACCTTCTTGCTGTGAGGCCTGAGTGTTGCCACTCAGCCACCGTGCCGCCTAACTAAACTTTGTGGCAGTTTTATTTGCTAAACATTGTGTCTTACTTATCCCACTGAAATGCACTAAGCACTTTAAATACTAAGCTGCTATACTATATTGAATGTGTGTCATTCCCATGCACTTTAATTCTCAGGGAGTTATTTAATTAATCATTTTATGGTTATTTGATTGATTAATTAATTGAACATGTCTAGTGTATTGTACAATGTTTGAATATCAAAAAGTATTTATATATTTTAATACAACTAGTATTATTATTTAATGATTTATATTATGCATTATGTAGCATTTACACTGCGTAGAATGGTAATAAACCAGGTAGAACACTGCCCAAATACCAAAGGACCAGTATTAATCCTTATGTTGGGTAATAACAGAGTAATAACCAGGTAGGGCAGTATACACTGTAGGTAATAACTATGGGCTAGGAACCAGAGGACTAGATACGGCTCAGGGAGAGAGAAAGCAGAGACTGAAAAAGTTGCGTTGGTACCATGTATTGAGACAAATAGACAAAAGACACAACAACATAGAACACAATAAAGAATGGCCATTCAGTGATCCCAATATTTACAATGCAAAAATGTTTTTTAGTTCAGTGAGGTAGAATATATATATTTACAATGCACAACACTCAATGTTTGATTGTCCATAAGCTCCCTGCTCTCAGCCCTGTGTCCCTGGTCTCCTGCAGTCCTACTCTCAGCCCTGTGTCCCTGGTCTCCTGCAGTCCTACTCTCAGCCCTGTGTCCCTGGTCTCCTGCAGTCCTACTCTCAGCCCTGTGTCCCTGATCTGCAGTCCTAGTCTTAGCCCTGCTCCTGCTTCTAACTGTCACAAACCTGTCCTGGTCTGGTCCCGGCTGTACGGGATGCACCGGGGGGCTACTCTCGCTAGCTGCACTCATGCTAATGCGGTCCGGGGTCCCTGCAATTGCCTGACTATAACTCGGCTTCAGCGCCTCCAATAAGCGGATCCGTGTTTCTAACTCTGTAACCCTGGCCTCGAGGACGGCCACTACGCTGCACTTAGCGCAACTGTCCCTGTCACTATCAAATAAGCCAGGGTTCTCACTCCACATGTGGCAACTAGAACAGGAAAGGGGGGCGAGAGTTTTAGCCATGATGCTAGGCTAGGCTAGATCAGGCTGAAACTACAAGCTGAAACTACAGAGAGAGGCTTAAACCACGAATTACGGAGCACTAGATGCTGAATAAACTTCGATGGTTTGACGAAGTGCTCAGGCACTAGTTTAGATGTTGGATTCGTGGATTAACAGATTCAGTAGAGAGACGCTAGTAACAGTGCTGCAAAACAGAATTCACTCACCGGAAATGACGTCACCGACACCGACCACCGGACTAGTTTCGCTTCGTTTCGACTAGAGACCTCGACCTCATCAGACCCATGCTCATTTCTTATTTGGAGCACAGCGGCGAGCAGGTTAGGTATGTCCATTTATACAGCCTGTTGTTAAGTGATACTACAAAACTACTACTGAGCTGTACTGAACTGTTTTTAAGCCCATAAACCATCATCCTGCCACCTGGTGAACACATGGTTATATTAGCCTAGGATTCACAGCGGATAAGGACTACTGTTTACTTTCCCATTGTTCATTCATATTGTGGACAGCAGAGGGAAGGAGCTGGAAACGAGGTGTCGTATATAAAATACTACTAAAGTTGTATTTTCCAAAAGTAATCCTTAAATAGCCTGTAAAGCAGATTACAAATGTTATTATTATTTATTATATTGCAGACATTTTAAAGAGGGGGTATTTTACGTCCATGCGCTAACTGCTAACACATATTAAGATGACCCTGACCATACTGCCTTTTGTTGTTTGGAAAATACTATATTCTCTGAAAACAACATATATTTATAAGTTTCACTTTTGCTTTTGACACTCCTCCCTTTGCCTTTCACTTCCTCTTCAGAGCACTATTACAACAAAGTCAGCAAGCAGTTTTGTATCATTTGTATATTCATGGAGAATTGTCATGTGGGAACATGAATGATCTTGGCTTATAGGCTGAGCATTGCACAGAATCTTACAGCTACAACCGTAGAATGGACAACATCTAAAACTTCTTCAGGTGTGTTTTTGCTGAGGGAAGAATGTAATAATATGGTAGAAACCTTAAAAAAAAAATATTTTCCATAACACCCCTATTGTAAGTGTTAATAAAATGTGAACCTATCTGAAGGCCTGGTTAAACCAAAATAAAAGCCACACGAATTCATAATATGTGTTCTTTAATTATTTTTGATTTGATGCTATAACATCACACACACACACACACACACACACACACACACACACACTGGTTCTACCTCAGTGCGTCTCATTTCAAACTTCCCTTCTTCTTGGAGTTGAGCTGAGAGTTTGGCGACCCCTCCCAGCTCTTATCAGCGCGTCACACCGTCTGCCACCTGAAGACAAGAATAATGACATTGAAATGGCTTTCCTGTTCGCTCCGTCTCCATCCGCAGCCAATGTAACATGTCCTGATGCATTTCATTGACTGTTAGCAGCCCCAGCCCTGAAGACACTCTGTCAAAGGCACCAGAAAATGGCCTCTTCTCACCTCCAGCCGGCTCCCGTCTACCTGTGCCCCACTCAGCGTCATCCATCTGCACGCCATCAGAACGCACTCGCGAGCACATCTCTCAGGGAAAGGCTCAGATGGATTACGAATATGTGGGATGGCTTCAACCTTTGTGGTGGTCAATGAGCAGGAACGTTTATCCCCAGAGACGTAAAAAAAAACAAAAAAAAAACAGGTGAGACAAGGAAGATATGGTCCATTAATGCCACAAATATAAAGCCCAAGGTAAGACCGCAAGACATTTATTTTTAATGGTGTCGATCTACATACAATGTACAGATTTAAAGGCCCTGCATTATGCTTTTTTCGTATATATGTTATAATGTTGTTTCCTTGTCAAAATCAGACCTGGAGTTGTGTTTTGTTTCATTCACACATGTTTAAAACACACATCTTGCATCTTTAGGCTGTATTCTCCTATCAAACAGCCAAACCTCTGTTCCACCCTGTGATGTCATGTTGTAATTCAGGAAGTGTGTCACTATGTTTTAAGTTCTATACACCTTCACTAAATCAACTGGATTATTTCTGAACTAAAGGTAACAGGACTTAAGACTTTATTGTCCCCAACGGAATGTTCATTTTCACACACACAGAGCCAGAATATATTCAGCAACAACAAAGGACAACAAACACAAACACATTACAAAAGACATTACAGCACACGCAGCAGGGCCTGTTGTTCAGAAATGTGATGGCCGAGGGGATCAGGCCTCTGCCAAAGGGCAGAGGGGTGAAGTGTTTCTGTAGTGGTTGAGTGGGGTCCTGTTCTATGGCGAGAGCATATTGAAAAAGCAGGTGGAACAGTACAGCAGGATGGGCTGGATAATGGACTGGTACAACAGTAATAACAGATGCAGGGAAACACAGTGTCCTTTGAGTTGTCTGATTATTGACATTGTCTGTAATATGCTGATCTCATGTAAGTGCACTGACTATTGTGATTATGATTGTGTTGTAATAGTGAATTATTGTCTTTGAGCAGGGAAAGGATCTAGTGTCATCAAGGTAGTTGAACTATGTTATGTTTTTGAAAGGACTGATATTGCCATTTGTGTAGAGTGTAAAGAAATGGGCTAAGCACACATCCCTGTGGTGCTCTGGTGTAATGGTGATGCGGATGTGCCCAACTGTACGACCTGCTGTCTCTTGTTTAGGAAGTTATGGATGAGATGGATCGGTTAGGAGGAGCCTGAGTTGTTCCAGTTTCATTAGGTGCCTATGGATGGAGTTGAAGGCTGAGCTCAAGTCCACGAAGAGAAACCAAATGTGTCCTGGGAGTCTGGAGGAGGAGCTACAGCATACTCCATGCCCCTCCTTGCCTTATAGGCAAATGGAAGTGGGTTTAGTTGAGGGCTATCAACCAGCAGGATGATGTTCAGTAGCAGTTTTTTTACAGGCACAGGAGGTGAGTGGCACAGGTCGGTAATGACTGAGCTCCATGGGCCTGGGCTACTTTGGTACAAAGATTCCAGATGGACAGGAGCTGTTCACTTGAAAATTACTGCTCCGTGACATCACAAGTTGGAACAGAGCATTTTGAGCTTTGTAAATGTAGATGGACTGGTAATAAAGAAGATATTGTTGCTTTGCTTAGATTTTGAAAAGCCCTAAAGCATTAGAGGTGGGCATGCATATAAAATCTGTTTGAGATTCAGTCATTTCCAAGTGATCAGTCCTCTGTCACTGTAACAGTAAAAGCATGTGGTTTGGGGCAGAGTTCAGACTTTGACAGACATAACTTGACCTTTTTTGTTGTTTTTGTTCTAAATCTTCATTTTTATTGATTCTATGAAAATTATTGCAACTAAAAAGGAGGTATTATGCAACTTTTTTCTTCTTTTCTGGCATGTTAACATATTTTCTCATCAAAAAACTGTCTGAAAAGGTTTTAGTTGTCATCTATGCACATTTCAGTAATTTTGCTGTCTCCCCCAGGCCATATTCAAACCCTAAGCACGAAGAGCAAAAGGAGGGAAGACTCAAAAAACAAAAGTCAAATTGATGAAACATGTTAATGCATTATGTTCAGCGAGTGCAGAATTTTCAAAACAACATTAGATAACATGGTGATGTAAATATATCATGTGTTAGTTGTTAATACCTCATACCCCCCAACATGCTCCTACATACCCCCCAACATGCTCCTACATGCTCTGCTTCCACACTTATGCAAGCTCACCTTACATGAATATCTGAAACTGTAGCTCTTTTATGAACACTATTATTCTGCTATGAACACTATTATTACACTGCTGTTAGCCCGAGGCTAACAGCAGTGGTAAATAATGGCACCGCCAAATAAAACAGACAAACTTGAGGAACACATTGAGGAGATAAAAATGACAGTGAATCGTGTATCAGGAGAAATGTCAAGTCTGGACAAATTGGTGGAGATCAAAGAGCTCCAAAACTTTGTAAGGGAAAAAGACAAAATTATCAGGAAACTTGAGCAACGTGTCGATGATCTTGAACAATATACTAGAAAAGATGATGTTTTGATTTCTGGTTTGGAAGCAAAACATTGTTCATATGCAAGAGTGGTGGATTCTAGTGGAGCAAATGGGGAGGATGCACCTCCTGAGGAGCTTAAAACCCTGGAACAGCAAGTCACAGACTTCAACGAGACAAAGAAAAACAGTCTTTATAGGTTTTTTTTTTAACTGCAAACAAAAGACGCAGAAGAAAGATATAAAAATAAAAAATACAAAAATAAATTATTCATGATAATCAGAAAATAAAAAAAAAAGATTATTATAGTAATCTATTAAATAAGAGTAAAGAAAACACAAAAGCCACATGGGGAGTAATAAATAGTGTGATTAAAAGTGATAAAAGCAAAATCAACACTGCCAAATTATTTTGTTAAGGAAAACAAAGACAAACATGATGTAACAGAAATTTACAATGAATTCAATGAGTTTTTTGCTAATGTGGGTTCAAGTCTTATGAAAAACAAACCAATAATAGAAGATAAATTAGATACAATAGTAAATAATGTCAACAGCATGTTTCTTGGAAAAGTGGAAAAAGACGAAATAAGAAATATTGTCAAAAATTGTGGAAATAAAAAATCACGAAGAATTAGATATGATGACTGTAAAAACTATAATCGAATCTGTTATTGAGCCTTTCACTTATATGTAATCTGTCATTATCAACAGGAATCGTCCCCGATACAATGAAAATAGCAATATAAAAATGGAGATAAACATAATTTCTCAAACTACAGACCGGTGTCACTGCTTCCACAGTTTTCCAAAATAATAGAAAAATACTACACGAAATCTGGATACATTTATTGAAAACCATAATATTTTAAATAGAGGTCAGTGTGGTTTAGGACAGAGCACTCAACTTCAATGGTAATTATGGAATGATCAGAGAAAATATCAACAGCAACAGACAACAAAAAATTCTTTTTAAGTATTTTCATTGATTTAAAAAAAGCTTTTGACGTTATTGATCACTCAAAATTACTTCAAAAATGACATCAGTGTGGAATTAGAGGTATAGCACATAAATGGGTGAAAAGCTCCCTAGAAAACAGAAAACAATATGTTCAGATAAATAACACAAAGTCAGCACAGTGTAACATAGAGTATGGAACACCACAAGGGTCAGTTCTTGGACCTAAACTGTTTATTTCGTGTATTAATGACCTGATAAATGTTTCAGTACTTGGTAAAATTATATTTGCTGATGATACGACTTTGTTTTATACAGGATCAAACATAAAAGACGAAATACAGGGAGTAAATCAAGCTGGAAAAAGTAAAAAATTGGTTTGATATAAATATATTGTCACTAAATCTTAACACAAATTTCATAATGTTTAATGCGAGGATAAAAAATTATGTATGTACATTAAAAACAGATGAGTGGGAAATTCAAAGGGAAAATGAAACCATTTTTTTAGGAGTCATGATTGAAGAACTTATCTGGAAATCACATAAATTATACAAAAGGAAAAATCACAAAAGTCATTGGCGTTTTACACAAAGTTAAATTTTCATTAAATAGTTCTGCATTAATAACACTACAACTCAGTGATTGTGCCGTACTTAACTCACTGTGTAGAAATCTGGGGATCAACGTGTAAATGTTATTTACAACCTGTTTGTTTTACAGAAAAGAGCCTTGAAAATCATCAGTAACAGTCACTTTAGAGCTCCTTCCAACCCACTGTTTATCAGATATAAGGGACTGAAATTTCATGATGTAGTTGACTTTAGAATATTACAAATAATGTACAAAGCAAATGGAAATGTGTTACCCATTAATATTCAAACAATGTTTGAAAAAAGAGTAATTACAGTGTGAAGGGAACAGAAGTATTTAAAAAACCTCGATTTAGAACCAAGGTTAAGGAACAGAGTGTTGCAGTAAAAGGCGTAAACTTATGGAACAACCTGAATGATGAGATAAAAGAATCAAAATCGCTGAATATATTTTAAAAAACTGGTTAAATCAAGTGTATTAAATAATGATGAAACTGTAAACTGAGACAGTGTCTGTGGCAAAGTGAAACATTAGATGAAAACATTTATCATTAATTCGAGTTAAATTAAGATGCTAAAATGGAACTCAATTGTGAAAAGTAAATATATTTTTTGTAAAAAGGGGCAGAAAATATAAGATGTGTTCTTCTCTCTGCTCCTTTTCATTCTGATATTGTACCGTCATGTAAAACAAAAAAAGCCTTTTCTTTTATAATGAATGAAAAAAAAAAAAAAACTGCAAACAGCAAAATGATGAACGGTTTAATTAAACAGCCCCATCTTATTGACGTATGGCGTTTGTGTTGTGCAGCAGCTCCTCCCCCAGTTCTCGCTCGTCTGGCCGGCGCACACACCACACACAGTATATTTGCACTGGCTGCTGTGGGAGGCTGAGTGAACAAAGGCCTGATGAACGGCCGCTCAGTGGGATGGAGAGGAGCAGCTCTGACCGAGGTGATGAATGGGACACTGATCTGTGAATATGAGACACAATTCCACTGGAGCAAAAGCACCAGTCAGCCCCAGAGACGAGCGCCGTACTCGCCTGGTCAACAAGTAGGAGGACTTTCTGTGTGAGTGCAAACAACAGTCCAAACTAAAACACATTTGTAGCACTTGTCTTTCAAATGTGGAAGGTCTTTGATATTTGTAAATTATGTTTAATTTAGAGTAAAATATATAACTTCTTTTACCTGAGATACATAAATCCATTCACTTATGCACTCATACACCCATGCACACTGTGTGTTGCCCAAGGACACAACAATAGTATTCATCTGTGATGCTAGAATTGCACCACCAACCTGTGGGACAGTGGATCTTAGTGCTCTAAAATATTCCTGTGGAGAGCAGGATTTGAACAGCTGTCGTTTGGATCAGTGGATCTTAGACTCTGAGCTAATGCTGCCCTGTTCACACATCTGCCCTGTTTCCTCTCGCTTAATTTTCTCTCTTTTTATACTAATGTTTCTCTGGTTAATCCACCTTTCAGTCAAGCTTACCTGAAAAGGACACATTTGAGACCCACTTTAGTTTTTTGGCTGATCAGGCAAACACCACACTGAGACTCACCCACAGGGACGTGCACTCTAACCTGCCAGCCGCTGGGTTTCAAACAGGTAGTGAGCACAATAAAACAATAAAAGGAACATTGTGATATTAATATTTGATGTTTTTGCAGTTAATACTACATAGACGCAAAATACCTCCAGTTTAAAATGTTTCCTTTACCCGATCTGCTTGATTCTGGTGTCTGTTCTGGTGTCTATATCAAGTCAGAAGCAGTAATATCAGATGCAGCTAGTGTTAGCAACAGGTTTGAATGACAGCGATCGTGTCATTTGCTAAACTCTTCTGATTGACTCTTTGGTTTCCATGAAACATGTGAATTACAAACATGGAACACTGCCTCAATAACTGCTGCATATCTTGATTTGGGGACAAAATAGTGAAAAATAAACCCCCAGGATCATATAGACACAAATACTTCATTGTCAGACAGCAGCACATCCAGAGCCCGAGCTCAAAGGAACCACATGCTGTTTGGAGTACAGGAGCTAGTGTTACCTGACGTCCCTATTTACCCAGGACAGTTCCAGTTCTGAGCCCTGTGTCCCCTGTCCCAGCAGATTTATTCAAAACCAGTGATTTGTCCCAGTTTTATACAAGAAATGTCCCAGTGTCCCTATTTTTGACCAATTTGATCCCTGCCAACTGTAAAGAGAGGCATAAATTGTAATTTGTTTCAGTAAAAAACAGAAAGCTGCTTGAAAAGGATCAAATTACCTTAATTACGCATTCATTTCACAATTTTATTATTACCAACCAACCCAAACCAGGGATGTGTTTTTCTGTGTTGTGGTTGGCTGGGCCCCTGCTGACTCAGCCTCCCCCTCCCCTTCTCTTCTCTGGACTGTGACAGCTCCAGCCCACATGGTATCAGCTCAGTGAAAAATGATTCTCTTTAATTCTGCCTTTAAAAGAAACTATCTGTAAAGAGACACTTTAGTCTGCAGCACTCAGCCGTTTTTCTCCTCCTCCTTCTGCTGCTGCTTTTGGAACCTGCTACAAACTGTAACACGGAGCTCAGTCTGGAGGATCTCAGCAGCAGATGATTCCAAACGTGTCACAGCTAAATGAAAACAAAAAACTAAAAAAACTTACTGTCCAATTTGTCCATGAAAAAAAGTTCAATCAGACTGATTAGGCAACTTATCAGAGCTTTTAACCATGCTGCAGTTTCCCTTCACAATCTACTCAGAGTTGTACTTGGAGGGATTCATGCAGTTCTAACCAATCTCTAAATGCTTTCAAGAAGCTGCACTGTTTTCATCCCTACAGCAAACAGCCACTGCTCTATTTTTATTTTATTTTTTTAATCAGTGATACACATTCAGCAACACATACACATTAATGCAACACATGGTCATTTTGGTCCAGTCCATAGGGGCCGACAGCATGAGGCGCTTTATGTGAGGACGTTTACAGTGACGTCCGCTCCCATTGGGCACAGCAGATTTTGAATGAGGAAGTCAGCAGATTTGTTTCTTTTATAAAGTCATTTCAGAAGAATATGGCACTGTTAAAAATCCATATGATAATGTGGCGGACAGCAGGGGGCGCTTTTGCGTTTTTAGGCGGTGCCAGAGGCCGGGGCTTAAAAGGGCTCCACAACACCTCAGTCCCCACTTCTGCTGGTGTCAGTAACACATTTGAATGATTTTAGCTTTTGAACTGGTTCTAATGGGTTTAGATTTGTATTAGAGCAAAGTCAGTTCCGGTGGCAGATCCTTATCCCCCCTGAGCAACTGATATTTTAAGGTAGGACAGGTGTTTTTTAAACTAAGGTCTTAATATGTTAATCTTTTAACAGTTGTCTGTCCTTTTTATATTTTAGCATTTGGTCTGCTACTGTTTTGTGTTTAGTTTTGTATTGAGTTTTGTTTTGGGTTTAGTTTTGTTTGACATTGTTTTATTTTAAGATCCTTTTATTCGGTTGACTTGACTTGCACCGATAATAAACCGTCTTTTACCGTCCCTGGACTTTTAGCTTCCATTTGGTTTAAGTTCCCGGGCCGTACGTGGGAGGGTTTAGCCCAAACCTTTAGTTTGCACTTTGGGGTTTTAAGTTATTTTGTGGTGAATGCGCAGTAGCACTTTCTGTTTTGTTCATGGGTGGGGCTGCCCTCTGGGCGGGGCTGCCCTCTGGGTGGAGCTGCCCTCTGGGTGGGGCTGCCCTCTGGGTGGGGCTGCCCTCTGGGTGGAGCTGCCCTCTGGGCGGGGCTGCCCTCTGGGTGGGGCTGCCCTCTGGGTGGGGCTGCCCTCTGGGTGGGGCTGCCCTGTGGGTGGGGCTGCCCTCTGGGTGGAGCTGCCCTCTGGGTGGGGCTGCCCTCTGGGTGGGGCTGCCCTCTGGGTGGGGCTGCCCTGTGGGTGGGGCTGCCCTCTGGGTGGGGCTGCCCTGTGGGGGGGGCTGCACTCTGGGTGGGGCTGCCCTCTGGGCGGGGCTGCCCTCGGGGCGGGGCTGCCCTCTGGGCGGTTCTGCCCTCTGGGTGGGGCTGCCCTGTGGGTGGGGCTGCCCTCTGGGTGGAGCTGCCCTCTGGGTGGGGCTGCCCTCTGGGTGGGGCTGCCCTCTGGGTGGGGCTGCCCTCTGGGTGGGGCTGCCCTCTGGGTGGGGCTGCCCTCTGGGTGGGGCTGCCCTCTGGGTGGGGCTGCCCTCTGGGTGGGGCTGCCCTGTGGGTGGGGCTGCCCTCTGGGTGGGGCTGCCCTCTGGGTGGGGCTGCCCCCTCTCAAGTCGTCCTTGTTTGGTTTTGTTTTAACATTTATTTCTGTTTCAGGACTTGTTCCCCAGGGGCTGCCAGGTTTTATTGTGAATTTTATTATTTTATAATCAACTTGGCCATTTTTATTGTTATAGAAAAATCCTTTTTACTAAAATTCACTATTTGTAGACTTTTAATAAACCTTTATTACACCTTTTAAGTCACATCTCTTTTTATATTGTATTTTATTATTTATACTATACCTGAGTACCTCAGGTCACAATAACATAATGATCAGCGGGAGCCATAGGCTATAACTATATAATAGACACAAGCACAATATGTCTTCTATTAAACAACTACATCTGGTGGTGGTCTGCTGCTTCTCTCCATGTGGATGTCCTGCTTTGCCTGGAATATTGCACAGTGATAAATATATATTCAATATTAAGTCCTCCGTGACTGTCATTTAGGGGAGAAACTTAAAATAATTTTCAATCAATATTTCTGACCAAAATGTTACGAGTGGACACTGGACACCAGTGGGATAGTTGGTGCTTTAATGGCTCATCCGTGTATCATTGTTTTCCATACAACCTTACACAGGGTCCTGGAGGCGCAGGAGGAACAGTTTCTGCACAGAGAGTTGGGTCCGGAGGGCAAATACAGCAGTGTTTTATAAGTGTTCCCCCTGACACGTATGTGCATCTGGTGAGCTCTGTGTGTGTGTGGGTGAGAACGACAGAATTGCATTAAAAAAAAAAAAAAGAGGCGGAGTCAATTTGTGGCACTCGTTCTGTGGCACTGCACCACATGTTGGTCTATGTTTGGGAAACACTCAATGGCCATATTCACCAAACCAATGTATTCACATGTTTTCATAAGTTTAATTTTTCTTTTTGATGCTCTTTGCTCTCTGCAGTCACTCTGATGTGCTGCTCATGAAACTACTGCACATCTCATCAGGTGTGTACAGTTGCTGTGTACAGTTTCGTATCGTTATGTTATATAATATATATGTTATATGTTATATTTATAGAGAAGTGTGGTGTGGGAGCATGGCTAATGTCGGCTTTGGCAGAATCTTACAGCTAGCCTTAATACAAATAGTACAAAGAGTACAAAGAGTACAAAGAGTACCCAGGAGAGAGCTAACATACTCAAACGTTGCATGTGATTCCATCTAAAACCCCTTCAGGGATGTTTTTGATGATGGAACATTATGACAAGACAGAAAGTAAAGCTCCATCTTTACAGAGGTGACTCATTAATTAGGCCATTCAGTTGCATACAGAACAGTAAGGTAATGGTCAGATTTCTACAACTAAGCAGTTTTGGATGAATTTTGTGATTTACAGTGAACAAAATATGACATTGTGATCACTATGTTACAGTCTACTACTGTAACTGTACACAAGAACTCACTTATAATAGTTTGAAACAGTTTACAGTGGTCTAGAGTTATTCCTCACTTACCTGATGCATTCTCAGCAGCCTGACTATTCACCACAATGACTCTGTAAGCTCCACTTCCTTATTATTAGACTTTAAAACACTTTAAAGGCACAAAGTACGCACTTGATTTCTTGAGCTGCTTGACACATTGTACTGAAATACAAGTGACTAAAGAAAAATGCAACCCAAACAAGTCTTATCAATCTCAATGGCTCTGGTTATTGATAACAGTGTACTGTATACTGCTCTCACTGCCATTTCATTCTAAACTGAAGATTCTGATTCTGAAGATTCAAAGTAGTTCAGTTGTCCTCTGATCCTAAGGTTGGTTGTCCATATCACTCTCAGTAGAGGAATCCACTGACCCACAGGGTGACAGTGCAATTCCTATTGTACTCTCATAGATCAGAGAGATTCTCTGTCAGACCAGATAATCTCACTTGACAATGTGAGTATAGCCTCTAGCTCTACTGTAAAAAACCTTGGAGTCGTATTTGACCAAAATCTCTCATTCACAGCTCATATAAACCAAGCTTGTAAAACTGCATATTTTCACCTGCGAAACATAACTAAAATCAGAAATATTTTGCCTAAAAATGATGCTGAAAAACTTATCCATGCATTTGTTACATCCAGACTAGATTACTGTAATTCTCTGCTCACCGTCTGCACTAAAGGTACTTTAAGAAGCTTCCAGTTGGTCCAAAATGCAGCGGCCAGAGTCCTAACAGGAACTAAAAGACGTGATCACATCAGTCCTGTGTTAAAATCACTGCACTGGCTTCCTGTCGAGTTTAGAATTAAATTCAAAGTTCTCCTCCTGACATACAAAGCCTTAAACAATATGGCCCCATCATATCTTCAGGATGCCATTGTCCCCTATCAGCCAAATAGAGCACTTCACTCTCAGAATGCAGGATTATTAGTGGTTCCTAGAGTGTCTAAAAGTACAGTGGGGGGAGAGCCTTCAGTTACCAAGCTCCTGTGTTATGGAATCAACTCCCTGTTGGTGTTAAACAGGCTCCACAGTCTCTTTATTTAAGACCAGGCTTAAAACCTTCCTCTTCAGAATAGCTTATGACCAGGTTACTTAGTTGATGTCACTAAGATAAGCTGCTGCAGGAGATAACAAGCTGGGGGAAGTGTGGCAACCTGAGCACTGTCCTCTGTTTCCTCCTATTTTCTCATCAGCATCACTCACTATGTTCTCATCTGTAGTTTGTTCTTTGCTATTCACATGTTGTCCCCTGTCCCACTCCCCCTGTGGACTGGAACTCTTTCAGATGCCTGATGGCAGCTGGACCCCTCTCCTCCTCTTCGCCCGGCTCCTCCTCCTCCCCGGCTCCTTCCCCACCTGGGTAGCTGTGGTCATACTGAACTGGCCCACGGGCCTGGACATCTATAGCCTGTCCGTCCATGGGAGTGGATCCCTCCTTCACTGTAGTTCTCCCCGAGGTTTCTTCTTTTTCCCAGGACTCTGGGTTTTTTTGAGTTTTTCCTTGCTGAGAAGGAGGGTCTAAGGACAGGGGATGACTGGACCATGTTTCATTTGCTGCTTTACATGAATGTTGTTTATTCCTGTTTTGATATGTCTGTGTGTATGTTTTACTCATCCAAATCTTGGAACGGCCTTAGAGGCAACTGTTGTTGTGATATTGGGCGCTACAAAATAAATTGAATTGATATTGTTTTGCTCTGTCATCTACTTTATATATCCTTGTATTGAATGTCTGTTTTGTGAAGTACTTTGTGTCTGCACTCTAAGTAATATGCTTCAGAAACAAATGTGTCTCCATGCATAACCTTCAGCCTCAATCAAACATTTTGTATGCTATGGATGACCTGAAGCCCTCTTATACACAGTTCAGTTATAAATATATGTTACATATCCTGAATCACAGTATTGAACGGAGCTCTGGACAAGTGCCCGGCTAGCTCAGTCGGTAGAGCATGAGACTCTTAATCTCAGGGTCGTGGGTTCGAGCCCCACGTTGGGCGTTTGCCTTTTTAAACTTGATGAACTGAGTGGCATAACTGTCCCAGTGGCCTAATTTCTACACACATACATTGCAACACATCTGTTGGAAGATACACAGAGCCCCCCACAGTTTACTCCACCAAAACACTCAGGCAGTAGGACCCTGAACTCTGAATCTTGGGGTCCTGACTTCGAGCACAATGTTGTGCAATGGCCATTTTGAACTTGTTGAACTGATAATGAGAACAGCCACTGACAAACTTATCTCACTACATACACAATGGAGCAGATCGAAAACCAACGCAAGTCTGTCTAATAGTTCTACGGCATTGTGATTAGCACCCATGCTTCCAAAGTGTGTTTTACATGATTTAAGCACAACCTCTGTCTGAATACTGAAAGGGTGCGAAAATTTGTATTAGCCTGTTGGAGCACCAAAGAATTAAGTTTGGCCTGAAATCAGAAATATGATCCTCAAGTGGAAGTAAGGGAGATGTCAAAACGGCTCAGACATCCAAGGCATCAGCCTTAAGGTAGACTCCTTCCTGAGGCCCATTTGATCTGGAATGGAGACGTGGAATAAATTCCACTTTGGGAAATTTGTTTGTCTTGTGTTTTGAGCAGGTTGTAAGAATGTAGACAGCCTCAATGGCTGCTTTACTCAGGGTTCAATATTGGTTACCTACAGTGCTTCTGCTAATCTTCTAGGATACACTACTATTGCTGCAGCTGTCAAATGGCATCTTAGTTTCAAAGAACCTTTAAACAAAGCACTTGTTATATGTGCTTGGTTCCAAGCCAACAAAGAGTACAAGCATAGTCATGTGTGCTAGTAAAGCCAGTGATAATGGCCTACATACTGGCAGCGACACCAAGACCGGCAGGCAGCAGGCTGTCAGGAGGACCCAGCGGTCTACAGCACCAGCCACAAGTTTAGCACCTTCATCAGCACAGGGGCTTCTGGTGTCTGACAGGAGGTGTAGGTTCAAATCCTTCTCCTGACATTTCTGTTCTGCAGATAATCCTTTTTGAACTGTAGGTCATTTTGACTGGATTAAAATCACACCAGTGTGACAACACAATGAAACACACGGCATCTCCAAAATGAAAGCTTTTGATGTTCACTCAGACAGAGTTCATGTGTTTTATTCAAAACATGGATGTGATGTGATGGTGGAAGTCTGCAAAGGCATATGTATTGGCCTAAAGCACTGCTTACCTTCTCCAAAGTCAGCTTTGAATGACTGATATTGTTTTGCTCTGTCATCTACTTTATATATCCTTGTATTGAATGTCTGTTTTGTGAAGTACTTTGTGTCTGCACTCTAAGTAATGTGCTTCAGAAACAAATGTGTCTCCATGCATAACCTTCAGCCTCAGTCAAACATTTTGTATGCTCTGGATGACCTGAAGCCCTCTTATACACAGTTCAGTTATAAATATATCTTACATATCCTGAATCACAGTATTGTACGGAGCTCTGGACAAGTGCCCGGCTAGCTCAGTCGGTAGAGCATGAGACTCTTAATCTCAGGGTCGTGGGTTCGAGCCCCACGTTGGGCGTTTGCCATTTTAAACTTGATGAACTGAGTGGCATAACTGTCCCAGTGGCCTAATTTCTACACACATACATTGCAACACATCTGTTGGAAGATACACAGAGCCCCCCCACAGTTTACTCCACCAAAACACTCAGGCAGTAGGACCCTGAACTCTGAATCTTGGGGTCCTGAGTTCGAGCACAATGTTGTGCAATGACCATTTTGAACTTGTTGAACTTGTTGAACTGATAATGAGAACAGCCACTGACAAACTTATCTCACTACATACACAATGGAGCAGATCGAAAACCAACGCAAGTCTCTCTAAAAGTTTGAGCTCCGCATTCGGGTTCTGCCATTTTCAACCTGATGAAATGAGTGGCATAACTGTCCCGGTGGCCTCATTTCTACACACATACATTGCAACACATCTATTGGAAGATACACAGAGCCCCCTGCACAGTATACTCCACCAAAACACTCAGGCAGTGGAGTCGTATTTGACCAAAATCTCTCATTCACAGCTCATATAAACCAAGCTTGTAAAACTGCATATTTTCACCTGCGAAACAGAAGTACAATGAGAAATATTTTGCCTAAAAATGGTGCTGAAAAACTTATCCATGCATTTGTTACATCCAGACTAGATTACTGTAATTCTCTGCTCGCCGTCTGCACTAAAGGTACTTTAAGAAGCTTCCAGTTGGTCCAAAATGCAGCGGCCAGAGTCCTAACAGGAACTAAAAGACGTGATCACATCAGTCCTGTGTTAAAATCACTGCACTGGCTTCTTGTCGAGTTTAGAATTAAATTCAAAGTTCTCCTCCTGACATACAAAGCCTTAAACAATATGGCCCCATCATATCTTCAGGATGCCATTGTCCCCTATCAGCCAAATAGAGCACTTCACTCTCAGAATGCAGGATTATTAGTGGTTCCTAGAGTGTCTAAAAGTACAGTGGGGGGAGAGCCTTCAGTTACCAAGCTCCTGTGTTATGGAATCAACTCCCTGTTGATGTTAAACAGGCTCCACAGTCTCTTTATTTAAGACCAGGCTTAAAACCTTCCTCTTCGGAATAGCTTATGACCAGGTTACTTAGTTGATGTCACTAAGATAAGCTGCTGCAGGAGATAACAAGCTGGGGGAAGTGTGGCAACCTGAGCACTGTCCTCTGTTTCCTCCTATTTTCTCATCAGCATCACTCACTATGTTCTCATCTGTAGTTTGTTCATTGCTATTCACATGTTGTCCCCTGTCCCACTGCCCCTGTGGAGTGGAACTCTTTCAGACGCCTGATGGCAGCTGGACCCCTCTCCTCCTCCTCGCCTGGCCCCTCCCCGGCTCCTTCCCCACCTGGGTAGCTGTGGTCATACTGAACTGGCCCACGGGCCTGGACATCTATAGCCTGTCCGTCCATGGGAGTGGATCTCTCCTTCACTGTAGTTCTCCCCGAGGTTTCTTCTTTTTCCCAGGACCCTGGGTTTTTTGGAGTTTTTCTTTGCTGAGAAGGAGGGTCTAAGGACAGGGGATGACTGGACCATGTTTCATTTGCTGCTTTACATGAATGTTGTTTATTCCTGTTTTGATATGTCTGTGTGTATGTTTTACTCATCCAAATCTTGGAACGACCTTAGAGGAAACTGTTGTTGTGATTTTGGGCGCTACAAAAATTAATTGAATTGAATTGAATAGATGAATACTGTCCCCTGTCTCTGTACATTGGTGTATGAGTTTGTGTGTGAATTGGTGAGGGGTTTCTTTTTTGCTCTCTGGCACCACAAATTGTGTTGTTCGTCGAGAGACTGAGGATGTGTTTCCTGATGTCTATGTCAGACTGTGTCCATGTTTATTCACTGTGAAGCCCACTGGGGCAACTCTTGTTGTGAATCTATATAAATAAAATTGAAAATTGAAATTCATGTAAAGTTCTTTGAGGGTCTTGATAGTGGAAAAGTGCTACATGAATGTGATTATTTAACATTAATGAAATACTCAAGCCAATACCAGAGGCAAATAACATTCTTGAATCATGAATACTGCCAATGTTTGGGGCTTAAAGAAGACACATTGTTCTTGTGTCTGTGACACCTGTGGATCATTATGTTATAATTTTTACATTTTAAATTGCAATATTCATCTAAAACGACTTAAGTAAACAAGGCCGCTAACTTCTGAGTTAGAAAATTGCAGTGTCCAGTAGGAGCTGATGTCACCGTCATCACAACAAAAACCTGCAAACTTGTCAGCCCCTGGATGGCTGATCATCATGCTAGAGATTAGAGATTTTTTTCTAAATTTGTACCAATATGACTACACGACACCTCTATCACTGATTTAAAAATCTATATATATAATTGAATGAAGTATAGTCTAGTGGGCATATGCAGATGGAGGTGACAATATGGGCAATTAAAGATTAGTCAAACATGCACAAGTCACTCCAAATACAGCTTTGGGTTGGTATATGGTGGAAAAACAACTATAACATGCTTAAAAGCTCTGAAAAGTTAAGTTTGCAGAATAGCTCTGCTTTAAAATTAAACAGCTATGGAATGGGGTTGAGCAAATGTAGTGATTGCCTTTTCTTCTAACACAACAGTTTAGAAGAGGTAAATCGGTGTAAAATGTAGTGATATTATCTGGCAGTGTGGGGGTAAAGTGTGTGAAGCTCTAATGAAATGAAGGCATCCGCGAAGGCGTAGGGGGGGGTGCTACTCCTCCAGTGGCCAGGCCAGGTAATGACGGGGGTTATGCACACTTACTCATCCCTGTAATGAGGCTGGAGGATGGATCTCCGCACCACACCACCTCCTGATGGACTGATGCTTATCCACTGGGCTGTGCTGAGCTCACTGGGCCTCCAGAGGGCACTTTGGTCTGGCCCTCAACCCTTTCCCATTCACATATGTTTACTACCAGCCCGGTGTGGAGCTCTTCTGCTTGTGCTGTTACATGGAAGTGTGGGAGGAGCAGGGTTAAAGCAGTAGAAGCCTGTATCTGACACCAAGATCAAACGGATTAGTGGAAATATTTGGCTTCTTGTTTATGTATGCATGATTTTCAAAGCATTTTTTGCCTTGTGTTCTCTTTACTGTAACACATGAGAAATGAGTTTTACGTGTTCATGACAGGTTTTCTTTTTATTCTGTTTGTGGAACAACAGCATCAGTAATGGACGTTTGAGAAAAAGGTTATTAGAGGAAAAAATCCTTCTATCCATGTCATTCATGAGGTATTATGTTGTGGTGGCCATCTTGGGACTGTAAAGGCCACCACACACCACATGATTTTTCACAAGTTTTAATTAGAAGTTCATTCCACCCAAATATGGTGACAGATGTACTTCAGTATGTGAAAATAGAGCATTTAGTTTGTGAAAAAAGAAAAATTTGTGTTGTGCATTTGTGGACAGGGAAGATGTCTCTGCTTCTCTCTTAACTGGACATCAACAAAAGGTAGACTGTAACACGAGCCTTAACTGACCTGCACACTTCCAGAACCCAGAGCCTGATATTGGTTCTGTGGTTATTATGAATTATTCTTTTACATTATGTAACCTGTATTAAGAAATGACCCTGTGGTTTGATTTTCACATAGACGCTGTACATAGGAAAGTGAACTTTGATTCTTTTGAACTCGCTAAACTGAAGATGACGTTTGCAGTTCCACTTCTGTGTTTACCTTTGTGTTACCTAAATGTACATGAATCAATACTCTTGTCTGAAATGTACGAATAAATAGAGGCGTCTCTGGTGGTGTTGAGAGAGATCAGAGACACGTCTCATAGAATCAAATGTAAGGGCCTAAACCTCCTGAAAATAAAAGTCCGGTGTTTGAACACTTCAGGCCTTCTGACTTATTGTTTCAAGGGTCCTCAACCGGAGAAACTCACAGTTCTGACAAACTTCAGTGAAAGCCATGACTGATCACACACTCCCAAAATGACAGCTTTTATCCAAGCTGGTCCGAATATATCAGCTTAGGATCAATAGTAGTGATTATATTAGTAGTGATTAGTATTGACCTTACACATGCCAACACTCAACCTCTTCCTGCTTTATATGGACTATGGCTGAAAACAAAAGTCCCATCTCCACTGCCCTGCTCCAAAGAGAGGTGCATCAGGTACAGAGAAAAAACCGATCAACCATCTGCCCTCACTCAGCTCCTCTCAGAATGTCAAATAAAGCCTACTTATGGTAAGAAGTCCTCCAAAAGCATTTAGCTTCTGATATGAGTAAGGCCCTGCTTACAGTGCACAGGAGTGCATGGAGCAGGCCCTCGTGAGCTCCCACTCTCATGTGGACATGTTGTAAATGCAGTGGAGTTAGGTGGAGTGTCCCTCTTGACACAGCTGCAGGTGTTCAGGTGCCCTGCACTGTGTCTACTCAGCTTCTGCTAATGAGGAAACAAATGCCGACACAGCACAGTGACTGCACTCGGCTAATGGGCGATAATGGCACTATGAGGATCATATTGATTTGGGCTTTATGTTCATGGTTAAATGTCCTCCACAGACATTCTGTGGTAGTCACTGTATGAAGATGGTCTGTTGGTAGATGTACGCTGTTGTCCACCTCAACTGCTCTGTTCCTCTAGAGAGCTTTAACTCACTATGATGAGCTTTAACTCACTATGATGAGCTTTAACTCACTATGATGAGCTTTAACTCACTATGATGAGCTTTAACTCACCAGATGTTGCAGACTTTCTTTCCTGCCCCAAATGTCGCTTTGTCCCACCTACATTTGGTGACTTTGTCCACTTTGGGTGAGATCTTCAACATTCTTTTCAGGAACTATGGTTCTGCTGTGTTGATTGTGTTCTTTGCAGCTGCTCTGATATTTCAGGACTGGGGTCAGATATCACCCCAGAACATTTTTCCTGGTTTGAAATGAAAAGTCATAATAAGTGGTCTAGTGTAAAACTACCGCTCTAACTGTCAAAACCTTGTTACCATTACACATTTCAAACTTGTTTTCAATACTAATGATAGACTCCATACTGATTATGATAATGATAATGATAATGATAATAATAATAATAATAATAATAATGATAATTATTATTATTATTATTATTATTATTATTATTATTATTATTATTATTATTATTATTGGTTTGTGCTGCTCACCGGGGATTACTTTGCTACACTCTTTGTATGTACTTTTCCAAGCCCAGCTGTGAGCCACAACTACCTGGTAAGGTCGGCTTTGTGATAATTTAAGGTTAAATAAATGAAAACTTTCTGCAAATGTCAGTAATGGATGAACAGAACAGATGAGTGGTTTCCATGTAGTTGTGGAGAGCTGTGGGTCTGCGGTCACTGCAGTCACCAGAACAGACTCAGACTGAGCTTAAAACAAACAATATATTTTTCAGACAGTTTGAACTGAGCAGCCTGATTTGAAATGACAAAAAGTGTGTGGAAAGTGTTATTATTTTTCATACACATTTCCAGTCTGGATACACCCTCTCACCCAGTGCTGTTTTTGCTTGATATACAACTTTCTCGATTTGATATACACACAAAAAGACCTCACACATATGAAGCAAGATCTATATATGTTTTAATATTTTATATTGAGATTCTCAAAGTAGCCACCCTTCCTTGATTGACAGCACTGCAAACCCTTGGCCTTCTGCAAAGCAGTGTTTTTGGTTTTTGTTTGTTTGTTCATTCCATATGTGTCATGTATAGTTCTGATGCCTTCAGTGAGAAACTTCTGAGTTCCTCACAAGCTAAACTGGCCCATAATAGTTTATAATAATATATGTGTATCTGCTATATGCACTGGGTACAAGATAAAAGGCCTATTAACATTTGGTTTTCTCTAAAAGAAATGGCTTGAAATGTTTATGTAACTGCTGCAACTTGTAGCGATTACATAAAGGTGCCATTAATGGGTACACTATTGTATGGCTGTTTTCATGTTATTTAAGAAATGTCTTTCATTTTAAGTTACCAGAATTTTGTCTTTTCTTAAAAAAAAACCCCAAAAAACCCCTCTTATTATTACTATATACACACTTCTATCAGAGTAACAGACGCCCACTGTGAGGTCACCAGTTGATCAGTTGAGCGCAGCATCACAGAACTGTGTGGTATTTGTACAGAAGCAGTAATTAAGCTGATTACTGTTTAAGTGCCCCCATTACCACTCCTGAACCCTAATGAAGGAGACGACTATAATTAGAGCAGAAAAAGATCCTTAAACAAAGTGCTGAACAAAACTTAGCCTCACCCATTGTGTATTGTACAGGACAGGTGCTCATACAGGACTGGGGTGTGGCATACAGGACTGAGGTGTGGCGTACAGGACTGGGGTGTGGCGTACAGGACTGGGGTGTGGCGTACAGGACTGGGGTGTGGCGTACAGGACTGGGGTGTGGTGTACAGGACTGGGGTGTGGCATACAGGACTGGGGTGTGGCTTAACAGGACTGGGGTGTGGCATACAGGACTGGGGTGTGGCGTACAGGACTGGGGTGTGGCGTACAGGACTGGGGTGTGGCGTACAGGACTGGGGTGTGGCGTACAGGACTGGGGTGTGGCGTACAGGACTGGGGTGTGGCGTACAGGACTGGGGTGTGGCGTACAGGACTGGGGTGTGGCATACAGGACTGGGGTGTAGCGTACAGGACTGGGGTGTGGCATACAGGACTGGGGTGTAGCGTACAGGACTGGGGTGTGGCATACAGGACTGGGGTGTAGTGTACAGGACTGGGGTGTAGCGTACAGGACTGGGGTGTAGCGTACAGGACTGGGGTGTGGCATACAGGACTGGGGTGTAGCGTACAGGACTGGGGTGTAGTGTACAGGACTGGGGTGTAGTGTACAGGACTGGGGTGTAGCGTACAGGACTGGGGTGTAGCGTACAGGACTGGGGTGTAGTGTACAGGACTGGGGTGTAGCGTACAGGACTGGGGTGTAGTTATTTATATAGCACATTTTACAAACAGTTTCCAAAGTGCTGCACAGAAACAAAACATAAAGAGTGATCCACAGTTTAGGGCCGGCTACAGAGAAAGCCTAATCCCCCCGGTTTTAAGTCGCGACTTTGGCACCAGGAGCTGGAACCCTCAGAACTCAGCTTGCGCACGGGAGTGTAAATTTGGATGAGGTCCGAGACGCACTGTGGGGCCAGTCCATTTAAAGCTTTAAAAACAAACAATACAATCTTAAAATCATCTCTAAAACAAACTGGAAGCCAGTGCAATGACGCTAAAATCGAGGTAATGTGCTCGTATTTTTTGCTTCCAGTTAAAAGTTGCGCAGCAGAATTTTGTACCAACTGTGAGCGAGAAAGCGCATGATGGTTTATGTCGGGAAAAGGTGCATTACAGTCGTCTAAACAAGAGGAGATAAAAGCATGTATGATCTGTTCAAATGATTTAAGATAAAAAAGGTTTAATTTTAGATAAAAGGCACAAATGATAAAAAACAGATTTTACAACCGCATTTACATGTTAAATTTAAAATCAATGTCAATAATGACGCCAAGGTTGGTGGCCGACTGTTTCACGTGTTGTTTTAATGGGCCCAAGTCGGTGAAGGGGTCGGTATTGCCAAAGACAATGACCTCAGTTTTTTTCTCATTTAAACTTAAAAAGTTTTGGGCCAATCCTTGACATCACTAAGACAGTGAAGGAGGTGCCAGGGGGGCAGAATCAAGTTTCTTAAGTGGCAGGTAAATTTGGCAATCATCTGTGTAAAAGTGATATTTAATGCCATGTTTTTTTTTTTAAAGATTTCACTCAGTGGGAGGAGGTATAGAGCAAAGAGAACGGGCGCAAAGATTAAACCCTGGGGGACTCCACGGTTTAGGGGGGCAGTGGACGAAGTGGAGTCCCCCAGTCTGACGGAGCAACTCCTCCCACTGAGGTAGGACCTGAACCATTTGAGGGCGGTGCCCCTGACACCAACACAGTTTTCCAAACGATTTAAAAGAGTTGCATGGTCCACTGTGTCAAAAGCAGCTGTCAAATCTAAAAGCACTAAAATGGCAGAGACACCAGAATCAGCCACTAAAAACAGGTAATTAAAAACCTTTAAAAGTGCAGACTCTGTGCCATGTAAAGCCTTAGAGCCCAACTGGAAGATGTCAAAAGTGCCATGTACTTCTAAAAATGACTGGAGCTGCAGGAGGACACATTTCTCCAAAATCTTGGCCATAAAGGGGAGTTTGGATATGTTTTTTTCAGCAGGGGTACAATAACAGGTTTTTTTTTTTTTTTTTTTTTTTTTTTTACAAAACAAAGGCACAACACCAGAAACAAGGCTAATTAATTACTTTTTGGATGCTGGAACCAATACAGGTCCACACCTCCTTAAAAAGACGAGGCGGGACAGCATCAGTAGGGCAGGATGAAAGTTTGAGTTTCCTGACCACATTTGAGAGACAGTCCAGTGACACTGGCTCAAAGTTAAAAAACACATGTGAGCAGGTCAGGTCTGGTAGCAGATGTGAGATGGGGGTTACAATATTGGCCCTAATGCTGGCTACTTTTTCATAAAAAAAATTCAAGAAAGTTGTTGCAAGATACATCTACAACAACAGTGGACTGGATGGGGTTAAGAACAGCACCTATAGTTTTAAAAAGAACACGGGGATTTTTAATATTTCTCGACACCACGTTAGAAAGATATTTAGGTTTTTCAGTTTTGACAACTGTCTGATACGTGTGCCAACTGTCTTTCAGAATTTCGTAGGACACAAGTAATCTGTCCGATTTCCTCTTGCACTCTGCCCTTCTACAGACACGCCTAACTTCACGCGTAATGTCATTCAGCCACGGCTTCCGACTCTGGGGCGCACAGCTTTAAGCAGAGCCACAGGATCTAGAACACTGTTACACGTGCCCTGGAACTTATTCATTAATTCCTCTGTATCCTGTTCAGCAGCATCAATGTCATCGTTCAAACAGGTAGAGAAGAGTGAAGAGAAACGGGCTGCTATGTCAGGCTTAATGGAGCGACACAAGCACACAGGGGGCGCCGGATACAGTCATTCAACATAAAATCATATAAAATAAGACTGTGATCAGACAGTGCCACATCCCCAGCTAACACACTGTCAATCTGCAGACCATGCGACAGGACAAGGTCCAGCGTATGGCCATGAATCTGAGTGGCACCCAAAGCATGACTATTGATCAGCTCTAAAAACTCCTTCGCTAAAGATTTGGACAGACAACAGATATGTATATTAAAATCACCAACAATTACAATTCTATCATAGTCCATTAACACAGCAGCAATAAAATCAGAGAATTCGTCAAGAAAATGTCTGTTATATTTGGGTGGCCGACGGCGCACAGCACAGGTTCCACTCGCCTTAGCGTAAAGTAGCTCAGTTCAAATGACGAAAAGTGCATCCCTGTCAGCGGCTTAAAGCAAAAACGATCCTTCAACACTGTTGCAACACCGCCCCCATGACCAGTGGTTCTTGGCGCGTTTATAAACGTGCAACCAGAAGGTAAAAGTTCCGAAAAGGCGCTTGACTCACCGGCACTGATCCAGGTTTCTGTGAGGAATAGAAAGTTCAGGTGCTGCGTGGTGAAATAGTCCTGGAGAATAAATGTCTTGTTGGCCACAGATCTGGTGTTTACAAGCCCACATTTTAAAGAAACGTCCTCTGACTCCGGAGCAGTCCGATTCAGGGGCTTCAGATTGCCGAGGTTAGCACCGCCAGAGCCTCAACCATGAAAACGGCAAGGGCGCACAGCAAAACACTCCGCCTGTCCACACAGGGGGACCAGCGACGCACACAGAGGAGCCAGGTTACGCAGAGATGCCCAGCGGAGAAAACAGGCCCGGAGATCACTGGGAATACTTGATGGAGAGGACATCAGGGCAGGAGAATGTGCTAGCATGGCTTTCAGCTTGACTAGCCGACCGCTTCTCACCCCGCGACGCCGGCGCTTCCTGGGAGGGAGAGTCAGGATCCTGCGCAGGTATTTGGGCACATCTGCCAGGTCGGGGGCACGCGGGCCTTTAGAGTCCCCACAGTTAAACTCGGCTCGTGTGTCCACATATTCTTTGATTTTTAGTAACTCTGTGCGATCATAAACAAGTGTGGGGTTGGTGGTTCTCATACAGACAGTTAAAACCAACGTAGAACAAATAAAAGTTGGCAGTGCCAAGCGGCAGACCAGACACACCAGCGCCATCTTGGGGGTACCAAGATGGCGCTGATGTTAAATTAAAATAAGTTTCAGTTTCATTTTTGATGCCGCTCCCTTTACTCTATGCACTCCCCCTTCAAAATGCTCTCAGAACCCACTGCAAATCAAATCAGGTTTGCAAAGTCATAGTGTGTTGTTTTGTATCATGTCTTTGCATATTTATGGAGAATTGTCATGTCGTAGGCTTGTGGGATGAGTCTTGGATGGGCTCAGTGAACTGCGATAGGAGAGTATGAAAAGGGCAGGGTGAGATCACTAGATTACTCAAACATGCACAAGTGAAATATGAAATCAGTTCATGTGTTTTTGATATGGTAGAAAGCTCCACAAACATGATTTTGTATAATACCCTCTCTTTAAAGGCACACTATGTAACTTCATTTGGTCTCCCTAGAGATGTCACTGCTGAGCGTGCTCCACAGTATGGCGTTCAATTTGCCCTTCTTGCATGTACAGATGTGGAGCGTAGGCGTAGGCGGGTGTGGGCAGCCATGTGCCCAGAATAGAGCTGTGTTTACACTTGACAATGTGCCTGTAGAAGGTTAACCACACCTACGCTGCCTCCAACTGCACTCCTCATAAACAAACTTCATTAGAGGGGGGGGGGGGGGGGGGGTCGCCAGCCGCACAGATGCTGATAATCACCTTACTTTTTCTGCTTTTGAAATGTTTTTAGCTGTGTGGTTATTTTGAGCGTCGCCATGGCAGCAGTGTACAGGAGGGGGCGATGTGCGTTGTAGATGGATGCTGTGTTTGGTGACAGTGGCTGACTATGAAGATGCGACCGCTAATTGAGACTATTTATACTTGGCAAATGAGATTGTCTAAAGATATCAGAAAAAGAAAGAAAAACAGCACAAGAACTCACGTCACACCTTCAGAAAGAAGTTTATGGTTGTTACTACTGTTATAAAACTTCTACTATTACTTCTACTGGTATGTTAAAGTTGAAGTACAGGTAGTATGGCTTTACTCCATCCATCCATCTTAGCACCTGACCCCCCTATGAACCCCTCTGCAGGTGGTGAGCCCACAGGAGGGTGGGCCTTACTATTTATCCTAATTTTTGTACTATAACCATTATGATCTTATCAGTAAGTACTCCTGTTGTTACTGTTGCTGTGAATACTTCCATTATCCCTACACCTTCTACTCCTGCTACTCCTCCCTCTACCACCACTACTGCCACTGTACCTACAACTACTATACACGACTTCTACTATTTCAGCTACTACTGTTCTTATTACTGTCACTTTAAGTGTTTGGCTTTAGATCATAAAGTTAAAGGAGCTGTGCCTGATTTTTACTGGAGCATGAAAAACAGAACCGGTTCATTTTAAACAGTTTGCAGAGTCTGAAGTAATTCCTCACTTACCTTGTGTATTCTGAGCATCCTAATGACTGACTATGATGAGGTTTTTTTTCTTTTTTTCACTGTCAGAGGCCAGAGGGAACTGTTTTCGTGATGTTAAAGGTAACAACATCTAGCATGCTAACACACACTTACTGATTAGCAGACAAAGGCTTTTTAATTAGAGGCAGACAGCACAGAGCAGACATATTTCTGACTTATTCAGTATATCTGTACTGGGGAAGGTGAAAGTACATGGGACAAAGCTGTGAGCCTTGTTATAATGCTGTTATAATGCCGTTATAATGCTGTCATAATGCTGTTATAATGCTGTTATAATGCTGTTAAAATGCTGTTATAATGCTGTTATAATGCTGTTATAATGCTGTTATAATGCTGTTATAATGCTGTTATAATGCTGTTATAATGCTGTCATAATGCTGTTATAATGCTGTTATAATGCTGTCATAATGCTGTTATAATACTGTTATAATGCTGTTATAATACTGTTATAATGCTGTTATAATGCTGTTATAATGCTGTTAAAATGCTGTTATAATGCTGTTATAATGCTGTTATAATGCTGTTATAATGCTGTTATAATGCTGTTATAATGCTGTTATAATGCTGTCATAATGCTGTTAAAATGCTGTTATAATGCTGTTATAATGCTGTCATAATGCTGTTATAATGCTGTTATAATGCTGTTATAATGCTGTTAAAATGCTGTTATAATGCTGTTAAAATGCTGTTATAATGCTGTTAAAATGCTGTTATAATGCTGTTATAATGCTGTTAAAATGCTGTTATAATGCTGTTATAATGCTGTTATAATGCTGTTATAATGCTGTTATAATGCTGTCATAATGCTGTCATAATGCTGTTATAATGCTGTTAAAATGCTGTTATAATGCTGTTATAATGCTGTTATAATGCTGTTATAATGCTGTTATAATGCTGTTATAATGCTGTTATAATGCTGTCATAATGCTGTTATAATGCTGTTATAATGCTGTTATAATGCTGTTAAAATGCTGTTATAATGCTGTTATAATGCTGTTAAAATGCTGTTATAATGCTGTTAAAATGCTGTTATAATGCTGTTATAATGCTGTTATAATGCTGTTATAATGCTGTTAAAATGCTGTTATAATGCTGTTAAAATGCTGTTATAATGCTGTTATAATGCTGTTAAAATGCTGTTATAATGCTGTTAAAATGCTGTTATAATGCTGTTAAAATGCTGTTATAATGCTGTTATAATGCTGTTATAATGCTGTTATAATGCTGTTATAATGCTGTTATAATGCTGTTAAAATGCTGTTATAATGCTGTTAAAATGCTGTTATAATGCTGTTATAATGCTGTTAAAATGCTGTTATAATGCTGTTAAAATGCTGTTATAATGCTGTTAAAATGCTGTTATAATGCTGTTATAATGCTGTTATAATGCTGTTAAAATGCTGTTATAATGCTGTTATAATGCTGTTATAATGCTGTTATAATGCTGTCATAATGCTGTTATAATGCTGTTAAAATGCTGTTATAATGCTGTTATAATGCTGTTAAAATGCTGTTATAATGCTGTTATAATGCTGTTAAAATGCTGTTATAATGCTGTTATAATGCTGTTATAATGCTGTCATAATGCTGTCATAATGCTGTCATAATGCTGTCATAATGCTGTCATAATGCTGTTATAATGCTGTTATAATGCTGTTATAATGCTGTTATAATGCTGTTATAATGCTGTTAAAATGCTGTTATAATGCTGTTATAATGCTGTCATAATGCTGTTAAAATGCTGTTATAATGCTGTTATAATGCTGTTATAATGCTGTTATAATGCTGTTATAATGCTGTTATAATGCTGTTATAATGCTGTTAAAATGCTGTTATAATGCTGTTATAATGCTGTTAAAATGCTGTTATAATGCTGTTATAATGCTGTTATAATGCTGTTATAATGCTGTTAAAATGCTGTTATAATGCTGTTAAAATGCTGTTATAATGCTGTTATAATGCTGTTATAATGCTGTCATAATGCTGTTATAATGCTGTCATAATGCTGTCATAATGCTGTCATAATGCTGTTATAATGCTGTTATAATGCTGTTATAATGCTGTCATAATGCTGTCATAATGCTGTCATAATGCTGTTATAATGCTGTTATAATGCTGTCATAATGCTGTTATAATGCTGTTATAATGCTGTTATAATGCTGTTATAATGCTGTTATAATGCTGTTAAAATGCTGTTATAATGCTGTTAAAATGCTGTTATAATGCTGTTATAATGCTGTTATAATGCTGTTATAATGCTGTCATAATGCTGTCATAATGCTGTTATAATGCTGTTATAATGCTGTTATAATGCTGTCATAATGCTGTCATAATGCTGTTATAATGCTGTCATAATGCTGTCATAATGCTGTTATAATGCTGTTATAATGCTGTTAAAATGCTGTTATAATGCTGTTATAATGCTGTTATAATGCTGTTAAAATGCTGTTATAATGCTGTTATAATGCTGTCATAATGCTGTTATAATGCTGTTAAAATGCTGTTAAAATGCTGTTATAATGCTGTTATAATGCTGTCATAATGCTGTTATAATGCTGTTAAAATGCTGTTAAAATGCTGTCATAATGCTGTTATAATGCTGTTATAATGCTGTTATAATGCTGTTATAATGCTGTCATAATGCTGTTAAAATGCTGTTATAATGCTGTTAAAATGCTGTTATAATGCTGTTATAATGCTGTTATAATGCTGTTATAATGCTGTTAAAATGCTGTTATAATGCTGTTATAATGCTGTTATAATGCTGTTATAATGCTGTTAAAATGCTGTTATAATGCTGTTATAATGCTGTTATAATGCTGTTATAATGCTGTTATAATGCTGTCATAATGCTGTTATAATGCTGTTATAATGCTGTCATAATGCTGTCATAATGCTGTTATAATGCTGTTATAATGCTGTTATAATGCTGTTATAATGCTGTCATAATGCTGTCATAATGCTGTTATAATGCTGTTAAAATGCTGTTATAATGCTGTTATAATGCTGTTATAATGCTGTTATAATGCTGTTATAATGCTGTTATAATGCTGTCATAATGCTGTCATAATACTGTTATAATGCTGTTATAATGCTGTTATAATGCTGTTATAATGCTGTTATAATACTGTTATAATGCTGTTATAATGCTGTTATAATGCTGTTATAATGCTGTTATAATGCTGTTATAATGCTGTTAAAATGCTGTTATAATGCTGTTATAATGCTGTCATAATGCTGTTATAATGCTGTTATAATGCTGTTATAATGCTGTTATAATGCTGTTAAAATGCTGTCATAATGCTGTTATAATGCTGTTATAATGCTGTTATAATGCTGTTATAATGCTGTCATAATGCTGTTATAATGCTGTTATAATGCTGTCATAATACTGTTATAATGCTGTTATAATGCTGTTAAAATGCTGTTAAAATGCTGTTATAATGCTGTTATAATGCTGTTATAATGCTGTCATAATGCTGTTATAATGCTGTTATAATGCTGTCATAATGCTGTCATAATGCTGTTATAATGCTGTTATAATGCTGTTAAAATGCTGTTATAATGCTGTTATAATGCTGTTATAATGCTGTTATAATGCTGTTATAATGCTGTTATAATGCTGTTATAATGCTGTTATAATACTGTTATAATGCTGTCATAATGCTGTTATAATGCTGTTAAAATGCTGTTATAATGCTGTTAAAATGCTGTTATAATGCTGTTAAAATGCTGTTATAATGCTGTTATAATGCTGTTATAATGCTGTTATAATGCTGTTATAATGCTGTTATAATGCTGTCATAATGCTGTTATAATGCTGTTATAATGCTGTTATAATGCTGTTATAATGCTGTCATAATGCTGTCATAATGCTGTTATAATGCTGTTATAATGCTGTTATAATGCTGTCATAATGCTGTCATAATGCTGTCATAATGCTGTTATAATGCTGTTATAATGCTGTTATAATGCTGTCATAATGCTGTTATAATGCTGTTATAATGCTGTCATAATGCTGTTATAATGCTGTTATAATGCTGTTATAATGCTGTTATAATGCTGTCATAATGCTGTCATAATGCTGTCATAATGCTGTTATAATGCTGTTATAATGCTGTTATAATGCTGTCATAATGCTGTCATAATGCTGTCATAATGCTGTTATAATGCTGTTATAATGCTGTCATAATGCTGTCATAATGCTGTTATAATGCTGTTATAATGCTGTCATAATGCTGTTATAATGCTGTTATAATGCTGTTATAATGCTGTCATAATGCTGTCATAATGCTGTCATAATGCTGTTATAATGCTGTTATAATGCTGTTATAATGCTGTTATAATGCTGTTATAATGCTGTCATAATGCTGTCATAATGCTGTCATAATGCTGTTATAATGCTGTCATAATGCTGTCATAATGCTGTCATAATGCTGTTATAATGCTGTTATAATGCTGTTATAATGCTGTTATAATGCTGTTATAATGCTGTTATAATGCTGTTATAATGCTGTCATAATGCTGTCATAATGCTGTTATAATGCTGTCATAATGCTGTTATAATGCTGTTATAATGCTGTCATAATGCTGTTATAATGCTGTTATAATGCTGTTATAATGCTGTTATAATACTGTTATAATGCTGTTATAATACTGTTATAATGCTGTTATAATGCTGTCATAATGCTGTCATAATGCTGTTATAATGCTGTCATAATGCTGTCATAATGCTGTTATAATGCTGTCATAATGCTGTTATAATGCTGTCATAATGCTGTCATAATGCTGTTATAATGCTGTCATAATGCTGTCATAATGCTGTCATAATGCTGTCATAATGCTGTTATAATGCTGTTATAATGCTGTTATAATACTGTTATAATGCTGTGATAATGCTGTCATAATGCTGTCATAATGCTGTTATAATGCTGTCATAATGCTGTCATAATGCTGTTATAATGCTGTTATAATGCTGTTATAATGCTGTTATAATGCTGTCATAATGCTGTCATAATGCTGTCATAATGCTGTTATAATACTGTTATAATGCTGTTATAATGCTGTTATAATGCTGTTATAATGCTGTCATAATGCTGTTATAATGCTGTCATAATGCTGTTATAATGCTGTTATAATGCTGTTATAATGCTGTTATAATGCTGTTATAATGCTGTTATAATGCTGTTATAATGCTGTTATAATGCTGTCATAATGCTGTTATAATGCTGTTATAATGCTGTTATAATGCTGTTATAATGCTGTCATAATGCTGTTATAATGCTGTCATAATACTGTTATAATGCTGTCATAATGCTGTCATAATGCTGTTATAATGCTGTTATAATGCTGTCATAATGCTGTCATAATGCTGTCATAATGCTGTTATAATGCTGTTATAATGCTGTTATAATGCTGTTATAATGCTGTCATAATGCTGTTATAATGCTGTTATAATGCTGTTATAATACTGTTATAATGCTGTTATAATGCTGTTATAATGCTGTTATAATACTGTTATAATGCTGTTATAATACTGTTATAATGCTGTCATAATGCTGTCATAATGCTGTTATAATGCTGTTATAATGCTGTTATAATGCTGTTATAATGCTGTCATAATGCTGTCATAATGCTGTTATAATGCTGTTATAATGCTGTTATAATGCTGTTATAATGCTGTCATAATGCTGTTATAATACTGTTATAATGCTGTCATAATACTGTTATAATGCTGTCATAATACTGTTATAATGCTGTCATAATGCTGTTATAATGCTGTTATAATACTGTTATAATGCTGTTATAATGCTGTTATAATGCTGTCATAATGCTGTCATAATGCTGTCATAATGCTGTTATAATGCTGTTATAATGCTGTTATAATGCTGTCATAATACTGTTATAATGCTGTCATAATGCTGTTATAATGCTGTCATAATGCTGTTATAATGCTGTTATAATGCTGTTATAATGCTGTTATAATGCTGTTATAATGCTGTCATAATGCTGTCATAATGCTGTCATAATGCTGTCATAATGCTGTTATAATGCTGTTATAATGCTGTCATAATGCTGTTATAATGCTGTCATAATGCTGTTATAATGCTGTCATAATACTGTTATAATGCTGTCATAATGCTGTTATAATGCTGTTATAATACTGTTATAATGCTGTTATAATGCTGTTATAATGCTGTCATAATGCTGTCATAATGCTGTCATAATGCTGTCATAATGCTGTTATAATGCTGTCATAATGCTGTTATAATGCTGTTATAATGCTGTTATAATGCTGTTATAATGCTGTCATAATACTGTTATAATGCTGTCATAATGCTGTTATAATGCTGTCATAATGCTGTCATAATGCTGTCATAATGCTGTCATAATGCTGTCATAATGCTGTCATAATGCTGTCATAATGCTGTTATAATGCTGTTATAATACTGTTATAATGCTGTTATAATGCTGTTATAATGCTGTCATAATGCTGTCATAATGCTGTCATAATGCTGTTATAATGCTGTTATAATGCTGTTATAATGCTGTCATAATGCTGTCATAATGCTGTTATAATGCTGTTATAATGCTGTTATAATGCTGTTATAATGCTGTTATAATGCTGTTATAATGCTGTTATAATGCTGTCATAATGCTGTTATAATGCTGTCATAATGCTGTCATAATGCTGTTATAATGCTGTCATAATGCTGTTATAATGCTGTTATAATGCTGTTATAATGCTGTCATAATGCTGTCATAATGCTGTCATAATGCTGTTATAATGCTGTTATAATGCTGTTATAATACTGTTATAATGCTGTTATAATGCTGTCATAATGCTGTTATAATGCTGTTATAATGCTGTTATAATGCTGTTATAATGCTGTTATAATGCTGTTATAATGCTGTTATAATGCTGTTATAATGCTGTTATAATGCTGTTATAATGCTGTTATAATGCTGTTATAATGCTGTCATAATGCTGTTATAATGCTGTTATAATGCTGTTATAATGCTGTTATAATGCTGTTATAATGCTGTTATAATGCTGTCATAATGCTGTTATAATGCTGTTATAATGCTGTTATAATGCTGTCTGTTATAATGCTGTTATAATGCTGTCATAATGCTGTTATAATGCTGTTATAATGCTGTTATAATGCTGTTATAATGCTGTTATAATGCTGTTATAATGCTGTTATAATGCTGTTATAATGCTGTTATAATGCTGTCATAATGCTGTTATAATGCTGTCATAATGCTGTTATAATGCTGTCATAATGCTGTTATAATGCTGTCATAATGCTGTCATAATGCTGTTATAATGCTGTTATAATGCTGTCATAATGCTGTTATAATGCTGTTATAATGCTGTTATAATGCTGTCATAATGCTGTTATAATGCTGTCATAATGCTGTTATAATGCTGTTATAATGCTGTTATAATGCTGTTATAATGCTGTTATAATGCTGTCATAATGCTGTCATAATGCTGTTATAATGCTGTTATAATGCTGTTATAATGCTGTCATAATGCTGTCATAATGCTGTTATAATGCTGTTATAATGCTGTCATAATGCTGTTATAATGCTGTCATAATGCTGTCATAATGCTGTCATAATGCTGTTATAATGCTGTTATAATGCTGTTATAATGCTGTTATAATGCTGTCATAATGCTGTTATAATGCTGTTATAATGCTGTTATAATGCTGTTATAATGCTGTCATAATGCTGTTATAATGCTGTTATAATGCTGTTATAATGCTGTTATAATGCTGTTATAATGCTGTCATAATGCTGTTATAATGCTGTCATAATGCTGTCATAATGCTGTCATAATGCTGTCATAATGCTGTCATAATGCTGTTATAATGCTGTCATAATGCTGTCATAATGCTGTTATAATGCTGTTATAATGCTGTTATAATGCTGTTATAATGCTGTTATAATGCTGTTATAATGCTGTTATAATGCTGTCATAATGCTGTCATAATGCTGTTATAATGCTGTTATAATGCTGTTATAATGCTGTCATAATGCTGTTATAATGCTGTTATAATGCTGTTATAATGCTGTTATAATGCTGTCATAATGCTGTTATAATGCTGTTATAATGCTGTCATAATGCTGTTATAATGCTGTTATAATGCTGTTATAATGCTGTCATAATGCTGTCATAATGCTGTTATAATGCTGTTATAATGCTGTCATAATGCTGTTATAATGCTGTTATAATGCTGTTATAATGCTGTTATAATGCTGTCATAATGCTGTTATAATGCTGTTATAATGCTATAATGCTGTTATAATGCATAATGCTGTCATAATACTGTTATAATGCTGTTATAATGCTGTTATAATGCTGTTATAATGCTGTCATAATGCTGTTATAATGCTGTTATAATGCTGTTATAATGCTGTTATAATGCTGTTATAATGCTGTCATAATGCTGTTATAATGCTGTTATAATGCTGTTATAATGCTGTTATAATGCTGTTATAATGCTGTTATAATGCTGTCATAATGCTGTTATAATGCTGTTATAATGCTGTTATAATGCTGTTATAATGCTGTCATAATGCTGTCATAATGCTGTTATAATGCTGTTATAATGCTGTCATAATGCTGTCATAATGCTGTTATAATGCTGTTATAATGCTGTTATAATGCTGTTATAATGCTGTTATAATGCTGTTATAATGCTGTTATAATGCTGTTATAATGCTGTCATAATGCTGTTATAATGCTGTTATAATGCTGTTATAATGCTGTTATAATGCTGTTATAATGCTGTCATAATGCTGTTATAATGCTGTTATAATGCTGTTATAATGCTGTTATAATGCTGTTATAATGCTGTCATAATGCTGTCATAATGCTGTTATAATGCTGTTATAATGCTGTTATAATGCTGTTATAATGCTGTTATAATGCTGTTATAATGCTGTCATAATGCTGTTATAATGCTGTCATAATGCTGTTATAATGCTGTTATAATGCTGTTATAATGCTGTCATAATGCTGTTATAATGCTGTCATAATGCTGTTATAATGCTGTTATAATGCTGTTATAATGCTGTCATAATGCTGTCATAATGCTGTTATAATGCTGTTATAATGCTGTCATAATGCTGTTATAATGCTGTTATAATGCTGTTATAATGCTGTCATAATGCTGTTATAATGCTGTTATAATGCTGTTATAATGCTGTTATAATGCTGTCATAATGCTGTTATAATGCTGTTATAATGCTGTTATAATGCTGTCATAATGCTGTTATAATACTGTTATAATGCTGTTATAATGCTGTTATAATGCTGTCATAATGCTGTTATAATGCTGTTATAATGCTGTTATAATGCTGTTATAATGCTGTTATAATGCTGTCATAATGCTGTCATAATGCTGTTATAATGCTGTTATAATGCTGTTATAATGCTGTTATAATGCTGTCATAATGCTGTCATAATGCTGTTATAATGCTGTTATAATGCTGTTATAATGCTGTCATAATGCTGTCATAATGCTGTTATAATGCTGTTATAATGCTGTTATAATGCTGTTATAATGCTGTTATAATGCTGTCATAATGCTGTCATAATGCTGTTATAATGCTGTCATAATGCTGTTATAATGCTGTTATAATGCTGTTATAATGCTGTCATAATGCTGTCATAATGCTGTCATAATGCTGTTATAATGCTGTCATAATGCTGTTATAATGCTGTTATAATGCTGTTATAATGCTGTCATAATGCTGTCATAATGCTGTTATAATGCTGTCATAATGCTGTCATAATGCTGTTATAATGCTGTTATAATGCTGTTATAATGCTGTCATAATGCTGTCATAATGCTGTTATAATGCTGTTATAATGCTGTTATAATGCTGTCATAATGCTGTTATAATGCTGTTATAATGCTGTTATAATGCTGTTATAATGCTGTTATAATGCTGTCATAATGCTGTTATAATGCTGTTATAATGCTGTTATAATGCTGTCATAATGCTGTTATAATGCTGTCATAATGCTGTTATAATGCTGTTATAATGCTGTTATAATGCTGTTATAATGCTGTCATAATGCTGTTATAATGCTGTTATAATGCTGTCATAATGCTGTTATAATGCTGTCATAATGCTGTTATAATGCTGTCATAATGCTGTTATAATGCTGTTATAATGCTGTTATAATGCTGTTATAATGCTGTTATAATGCTGTCATAATGCTGTTATAATGCTGTCATAATGCTGTTATAATGCTGTTATAATGCTGTTATAATGCTGTCATAATGCTGTCATAATACTGTTATAATGCTGTCATAATGCTGTTATAATGCTGTTATAATGCTGTTATAATGCTGTTATAATGCTGTCATAATGCTGTTATAATGCTGTTATAATGCTGTTATAATGCTGTCATAATGCTGTTATAATGCTGTCATAATGCTGTTATAATGCTGTCATAATGCTGTTATAATGCTGTTATAATGCTGTTATAATGCTGTCATAATGCTGTTATAATGCTGTTATAATGCTGTTATAATGCTGTTATAATGCTGTCATAATGCTGTTATAATGCTGTCATAATGCTGTTATAATGCTGTTATAATGCTGTTATAATGCTGTCATAATGCTGTCATAATGCTGTCATAATGCTGTTATAATGCTGTCATAATGCTGTTATAATACTGTTATAATGCTGTTATAATGCTGTTATAATGCTGTCATAATGCTGTCATAATGCTGTTATAATGCTGTTATAATGCTGTTATAATGCTGTTATAATGCTGTCATAATGCTGTTATAATGCTGTTATAATGCTGTTATAATGCTGTTATAATGCTGTTATAATGCTGTTATAATGCTGTTATAATGCTGTCATAATGCTGTCATAATGCTGTCATAATGCTGTTATAATGCTGTTATAATACTGTTATAATGCTGTCATAATGCTGTTATAATGCTGTTATAATGCTGTTATAATGCTGTTATAATGCTGTCATAATGCTGTCATAATGCTGTTATAATGCTGTCATAATGCTGTCATAATGCTGTTATAATGCTGTTATAATGCTGTCATAATGCTGTTATAATGCTGTCATAATGCTGTCATAATGCTGTTATAATGCTGTTATAATGCTGTTATAATGCTGTCATAATGCTGTCATAATGCTGTCATAATGCTGTTATAATGCTGTTATAATGCTGTTATAATGCTGTTATAATGCTGTTATAATGCTGTTATAATGCTGTCATAATGCTGTCATAATGCTGTTATAATGCTGTCATAATGCTGTCATAATGCTGTTATAATGCTGTTATAATGCTGTCATAATGCTGTTATAATGCTGTTATAATGCTGTCATAATGCTGTTATAATGCTGTTATAATGCTGTTATAATGCTGTTATAATGCTGTTATAATGCTGTTATAATGCTGTTATAATACTGTTATAATGCTGTTATAATGCTGTTATAATGCTGTTATAATGCTGTTATAATACTGTTATAATGCTGTTATAATGCTGTCATAATGCTGTTATAATGCTGTTATAATGCTGTTATAATGCTGTTATAATGCTGTTATAATGCTGTCATAATGCTGTTATAATGCTGTTATAATGCTGTTATAATGCTGTTATAATGCTGTTATAATGCTGTTATAATGCTGTTATAATGCTGTTATAATGCTGTTATAATGCTGTTATAATGCTGTTATAATGCTGTTATAATGCTGTCATAATGCTGTCATAATGCTGTTATAATGCTGTTATAATGCTGTTATAATGCTGTCATAATGCTGTCATAATGCTGTTATAATGCTGTTATAATGCTGTCATAATGCTGTTATAATGCTGTCATAATACTGTTATAATGCTGTTATAATGCTGTTATAATGCTGTCATAATGCTGTCATAATGCTGTTATAATGCTGTTATAATGCTGTTATAATGCTGTCATAATGCTGTTATAATGCTGTTATAATGCTGTTATAATGCTGTTATAATGCTGTCATAATGCTGTTATAATGCTGTTATAATGCTGTTATAATGCTGTTATAATGCTGTTATAATGCTGTCATAATGCTGTTATAATGCTGTCATAATGCTGTTATAATGCTGTTATAATGCTGTTATAATGCTGTCATAATGCTGTTATAATGCTGTTATAATGCTGTCATAATGCTGTTATAATGCTGTTATAATGCTGTTATAATGCTGTCATAATGCTGTTATAATGCTGTTATAATGCTGTCATAATGCTGTTATAATGCTGTTATAATGCTGTTATAATGCTGTTATAATGCTGTTATAATGCTGTTATAATGCTGTCATAATGCTGTTATAATGCTGTCATAATGCTGTCATAATGCTGTTATAATGCTGTTATAATGCTGTTATAATGCTGTTATAATGCTGTTATAATGCTGTTCATAATGCTGTTATAATGCTGTTATAATGCTGTCATAATGCTGTTATAAAACTGTTATAATGCTGTTATAATGCTGTTATAATGCTGTTATAATGCTGTTCATAATGCTGTCATAATGCTGTTATAATGCTGTTCATAATGCTGTTATAATGCTGTTATAATGCTGTTATAATGCTGTTATAATGCTGTTATAATGCTGTAATAATGCTGTTATAATGCTGTCATAATGCTGTTATAATGCTGTTATAACGCTGTTATAACGCTGTCATAACGCTGTTATAATGCTGTCATAACGCTGTTATAACGCTGTTATAACGCTGTCATAACGCTGTTATAACGCTGTTATAACGCTGTCATAACGCTGTTATAATGCTGTTATAATGCTGTTATAATGCTGTTATATAATGCTGTTATAATGCTGTTATAATGCTGTTATAATGCTGTATAATGCTGTTATAATGCTGTTATAATGCTGTTATAATGCTGTTATAATGCTGTTATAATGCTGTTATAATGCTGTTATAATGCTGTTATAATATAATGCTGTCATAATGCTGTTATAATGCTGTTATAATGCTGTTATAATGCTGTTATAATGCTGTTATAATGCTGTTATAATGCTGTCATAATGCTGTTATAATGCTGTCATAATGCTGTCATAATGCTGTTATAATGCTGTTATAATGCTGTTATAATGCTGTTATAATGCTGTCATAATGCTGTTATAATGCTGTTATAATGCTGTCATAATGCTGTCATAATGCTGTTATAATGCTGTTATAATGCTGTTATAATGCTGTCATAATGCTGTTATAATGCTGTTATAATGCTGTTATAATGCTGTCATAATGCTGTTATAATGCTGTTATAATGCTGTTATAATGCTGTCATAATGCTGTTATAATGCTGTTATAATGCTGTCATAATGCTGTTATAATGCTGTCATAATGCTGTTATAATGCTGTCATAATGCTGTTATAATGCTGTTATAATGCTGTTATAATGCTGTTATAATGCTGTTATAATGCTGTTATAATGCTGTTATAATGCTGTTATAATGCTGTCATAATGCTGTTATAATGCTGTTATAATGCTGTTATAATGCTGTTATAATGCTGTTATAATGCTGTTATAATGCTGTTATAATGCTGTTATAATGCTGTCATAATGCTGTCATAATGCTGTTATAATGCTGTTATAATGCTGTCATAATGCTGTTATAATGCTGTTATAATGCTGTTATAATGCTGTTATAATGCTGTTATAATATAATGCTGTCATAATGCTGTCATAATGCTATAATGCTGTCATAATACTGTTATAATGCTGTTATAATGCTGTTATAATGCTGTTATAATGCTGTTATAATGCTGTCATAATGCTGTCATAATGCTGTTATAATGCTGTTATAATGCTGTCATAATGCTGTCATAATGCTGTTATAATGCTGTCATAATGCTGTCATAATGCTGTTATAATGCTGTTATAATGCTGTTATAATGCTGTTATAATGCTGTTATAATGCTGTTATAATGCTGTCATAATGCTGTTATAATGCTGTCATAATGCTGTTATAATGCTGTTATAATGCTGTTATAATGCTGTTATAATGCTGTCATAATGCTGTTATAATGCTGTTATAATGCTGTTATAATGCTGTCATAATGCTGTTATAATGCTGTCATAATGCTGTTATAATGCTGTTATAATGCTGTTATAATGCTGTTATAATGCTGTTATAATGCTGTTATAATGCTGTTATAATGCTGTCATAATGCTGTTATAATGCTGTTATAATGCTGTCATAATGCTGTTATAATGCTGTTATAATGCTGTTATAATGCTGTTATAATGCTGTTATAATGCTGTTATAATGCTGTTATAATGCTGTTATAATGCTGTTATAATGCTGTTATAATGCTGTTATAATGCTGTCATAATGCTGTTATAATGCTGTCATAATGCTGTCATAATGCTGTTATAATGCTGTTATAATGCTGTTATAATGCTGTTATAATGCTGTTATAATGCTGTTATAATGCTGTTATAATGCTGTTATAATGCTGTTATAATGCTGTCATAATGCTGTTATAATGCTGTCATAATGCTGTCATAATGCTGTTATAATGCTGTTATAATGCTGTTATAATGCTGTTATAATGCTGTTATAATGCTGTTATAATACTGTCATAATGCTGTCATAATTCTGTTATAATGCTGTTATAATGCTGTTATAATGCTGTTATAATGCTGTTATAATGCTGTTATAATGCTGTTATAATGCTGTTATAATGCTGTTATAATGCTGTTATAATGCTGTTATAATACTGTTATAATGCTGTTATAATGCTGTTATAATGCTGTCATAATGCTGTCATAATGCTGTTATAATGCTGTTATAATGCTGTTATAATGCTGTCATAATGCTGTCATAATGCTGTTATAATGCTGTTATAATGCTGTTATAATGCTGTCATAATGCTGTCATAATGCTGTCATAATGCTGTTATAATGCTGTTATAATGCTGTTATAATGCTGTCATAATGCTGTCATAATGCTGTCATAATGCTGTTATAATGCTGTTATAATGCTGTTATAATGCTGTCATAATGCTGTTATAATGCTGTTATAATGCTGTTATAATGCTGTCATAATGCTGTCATAATGCTGTCATAATGCTGTTATAATGCTGTTATAATGCTGTTATAATGCTGTCATAATGCTGTTATAATGCTGTCATAATGCTGTCATAATGCTGTCATAATGCTGTTATAATGCTGTCATAATGCTGTCATAATGCTGTCATAATGCTGTTATAATGCTGTCATAATGCTGTTATAATGCTGTCATAATGCTGTCATAATGCTGTTATAATGCTGTTATAATGCTGTCATAATGCTGTCATAATGCTGTCATAATGCTGTTATAATGCTGTTATAATGCTGTCATAATGCTGTCATAATGCTGTTATAATGCTGTTATAATGCTGTCATAATGCTGTCATAATGCTGTCATAATGCTGTTATAATGCTGTTATAATGCTGTCATAATGCTGTTATAATGCTGTTATAATGCTGTCATAATGCTGTTATAATGCTGTTATAATGCTGTTATAATGCTGTTATAATGCTGTTATAATGCTGTTATAATGCTGTCATAATGCTGTTATAATGCTGTCATAATGCTGTTATAATGCTGTCATAATGCTGTCATAATGCTGTCATAATGCTGTTATAATGCTGTTATAATGCTGTCATAATGCTGTTATAATGCTGTTATAATGCTGTCATAATACTGTTATAATGCTGTCATAATGCTGTTATAATGCTGTCATAATGCTGTTATAATGCTGTTATAATGCTGTCATAATGCTGTTATAATGCTGTTATAATGCTGTTATAATGCTGTCATAATACTGTTATAATGCTGTTATAATGCTGTTATAATGCTGTTATAATGCTGTTATAATGCTGTCATAATGCTGTTATAATGCTGTTATAATACTGTTATAATGCTGTTATAATACTGTTATAATGCTGTTATAATGCTGTCATAATGCTGTTATAATGCTGTTATAATGCTGTCATAATGCTGTTATAATGCTGTTATAATGCTGTTATAATGCTGTCATAATGCTGTCATAATGCTGTCATAATGCTGTTATAATGCTGTTATAATGCTGTTATAATGCTGTCATAATGCTGTTATAATGCTGTTATAATGCTGTTATAATGCTGTTATAATGCTGTTAAAATGCTGTTATAATGCTGTCATAATGCTGTCATAATGCTGTTATAATGCTGTCATAATGCTGTCATAATGCTGTTATAATGCTGTCATAATACTGTTATAATGCTGTTATAATGCTGTTATAATGCTGTTATAATGCTGTTATAATGCTGTTATAATGCTGTTATAATGCTGTTATAATGCTGTTATAATGCTGTTATAATGCTGTCATAATGCTGTCATAATGCTGTTATAATGCTGTCATAATGCTGTTATAATGCTGTTATAATGCTGTCATAATGCTGTCATAATGCTGTTATAATGCTGTCATAATGCTGTCATAATGCTGTTATAATGCTGTCATAATGCTGTTATAATGCTGTTATAATGCTGTTATAATGCTGTCATAATGCTGTCATAATGCTGTTATAATGCTGTCATAATGCTGTTATAATGCTGTTATAATGCTGTCATAATGCTGTTATAATGCTGTTATAATGCTGTTATAATGCTGTTATAATACTGTTATAATGCTGTTATAATGCTGTCATAATGCTGTCATAATGCTGTTATAATGCTGTCATAATGCTGTTATAATGCTGTTATAATGCTGTTATAATGCTGTTATAATGCTGTCATAATGCTGTTATAATGCTGTTATAATGCTGTTATAATGCTGTTATAATGCTGTCATAATGCTGTCATAATGCTGTCATAATGCTGTTATAATGCTGTTATAATGCTGTTATAATGCTGTCATAATGCTGTCATAATGCTGTTATAATGCTGTTATAATGCTGTTATAATGCTGTTATAATGCTGTTATAATGCTGTTATAATGCTGTCATAATGCTGTTATAATGCTGTTATAATGCTGTTATAATGCTGTTATAATGCTGTCATAATGCTGTCATAATGCTGTTATAATGCTGTCATAATGCTGTTATAATGCTGTTATAATGCTGTTATAATGCTGTCATAATGCTGTCATAATGCTGTTATAATGCTGTCATAATGCTGTCATAATGCTGTTATAATGCTGTCATAATGCTGTCATAATGCTGTTATAATGCTGTCATAATGCTGTTATAATGCTGTTATAATGCTGTCATAATGCTGTCATAATGCTGTTATAATGCTGTTATAATGCTGTCATAATGCTGTCATAATGCTGTTATAATGCTGTCATAATGCTGTCATAATGCTGTTATAATGCTGTCATAATGCTGTCATAATGCTGTTATAATGCTGTCATAATGCTGTTATAATGCTGTTATAATGCTGTCATAATGCTGTTATAATGCTGTTATAATGCTGTCATAATGCTGTCATAATGCTGTCATAATGCTGTTATAATGCTGTTATAATGCTGTCATAATGCTGTTATAATGCTGTTATAATGCTGTTATAATGCTGTTATAATGCTGTTATAATGCTGTCATAATGCTGTCATAATGCTGTTATAATGCTGTCATAATGCTGTCATAATGCTGTTATAATGCTGTCATAATGCTGTCATAATGCTGTTATAATGCTGTCATAATGCTGTCATAATGCTGTTATAATGCTGTCATAATGCTGTCATAATGCTGTTATAATGCTGTCATAATGCTGTTATAATGCTGTCATAATGCTGTCATAATGCTGTTATAATGCTGTTATAATGCTGTTATAATGCTGTCATAATGCTGTCATAATGCTGTCATAATGCTGTTATAATGCTGTCATAATGCTGTTATAATGCTGTTATAATGCTGTTATAATGCTGTTATAATGCTGTTATAATACTGTTATAATGCTGTCATAATGCTGTCATAATGCTGTCATAATGCTGTCATAATGCTGTTATAATGCTGTTATAATACTGTTATAATGCTGTTATAATGCTGTTATAATGCTGTTATAATGCTGTTATAATGCTGTTATAATGCTGTTATAATGCTGTCATAATGCTGTCATAATGCTGTCATAATGCTGTTATAATGCTGTCATAATGCTGTCATAATGCTGTTATAATGCTGTCATAATGCTGTCATAATGCTGTTATAATGCTGTCATAATGCTGTTATAATGCTGTTATAATGCTGTTATAATGCTGTCATAATGCTGTCATAATGCTGTTATAATGCTGTTATAATGCTGTCATAATGCTGTTATAATGCTGTCATAATGCTGTCATAATGCTGTTATAATGCTGTCATAATGCTGTCATAATGCTGTTATAATGCTGTCATAATGCTGTTATAATGCTGTTATAATGCTGTCATAATGCTGTCATAATGCTGTTATAATGCTGTTATAATGCTGTCATAATGCTGTCATAATGCTGTTATAATGCTGTCATAATGCTGTTATAATGCTGTCATAATGCTGTCATAATGCTGTTATAATGCTGTTATAATGCTGTCATAATGCTGTCATAATGCTGTTATAATGCTGTCATAATGCTGTCATAATGCTGTCATAATGCTGTTATAATGCTGTCATAATGCTGTCATAATGCTGTTATAATGCTGTCATAATGCTGTTATAATGCTGTTATAATGCTGTCATAATGCTGTCATAATGCTGTTATAATGCTGTTATAATGCTGTCATAATGCTGTCATAATGCTGTTATAATGCTGTCATAATGCTGTTATAATGCTGTTATAATGCTGTTATAATGCTGTCATAATGCTGTCATAATGCTGTTATAATGCTGTCATAATGCTGTCATAATGCTGTTATAATGCTGTCATAATGCTGTCATAATGCTGTTATAATGCTGTCATAATGCTGTTATAATGCTGTTATAATGCTGTCATAATGCTGTTATAATGCTGTTATAATGCTGTCATAATGCTGTTATAATGCTGTTATAATGCTGTCATAATGCTGTCATAATGCTGTTATAATGCTGTTATAATGCTGTCATAATGCTGTTATAATGCTGTTATAATGCTGTTATAATGCTGTTATAATGCTGTCATAATGCTGTCATAATGCTGTTATAATGCTGTCATAATGCTGTCATAATGCTGTTATAATGCTGTCATAATGCTGTCATAATGCTGTTATAATGCTGTCATAATGCTGTCATAATGCTGTTATAATGCTGTCATAATGCTGTCATAATGCTGTTATAATGCTGTCATAATGCTGTTATAATGCTGTTATAATGCTGTTAAAATGCTGTTATAATGCTGTTATAATGCTGTCATAATGCTGTCATAATGCTGTTATAATACTGTTATAATGCTGTGATAATGCTGTCATAATGCTGTTATAATGCTGTTATAATGCTGTTATAATGCTGTTATAATGCTGTTATAATGCTGTCATAATGCTGTCATAATGCTGTTATAATACTGTTATAATGCTGTTATAATGCTGTCATAATGCTGTCATAATGCTGTTATAATGCTGTCATAATGCTGTCATAATGCTGTTATAATGCTGTTATAATGCTGTTATAATGCTGTCATAATGCTGTCATAATGCTGTTATAATGCTGTTATAATGCTGTCATAATGCTGTTATAATGCTGTTATAATGCTGTTATAATGCTGTTATAATGCTGTCATAATGCTGTTATAATGCTGTCATAATGCTGTTATAATGCTGTTATAATGCTGTCATAATGCTGTTATAATGCTGTTATAATGCTGTTATAATGCTGTTATAATGCTGTTATAATGCTGTCATAATGCTGTCATAATGCTGTTATAATGCTGTCATAATGCTGTTATAATGCTGTTATAATGCTGTTATAATGCTGTTATAATGCTGTTATAATGCTGTCATAATGCTGTCATAATGCTGTTATAATGCTGTTATAATGCTGTTATAATGCTGTCATAATGCTGTTATAATGCTGTCATAATGCTGTTATAATGCTGTTATAATGCTGTCATAATGCTGTCATAATGCTGTTATAATGCTGTTATAATGCTGTCATAATGCTGTCATAATGCTGTCATAATGCTGTCATAATGCTGTTATAATGCTGTTATAATGCTGTCATAATGCTGTTATAATGCTGTCATAATGCTGTCATAATGCTGTCATAATGCTGTTATAATGCTGTTATAATGCTGTCATAATGCTGTCATAATGCTGTCATAATGCTGTTATAATGCTGTCATAATGCTGTTATAATGCTGTCATAATGCTGTCATAATGCTGTCATAATGCTGTTATAATGCTGTCATAATGCTGTTATAATGCTGTCATAATGCTGTCATAATGCTGTTATAATGCTGTCATAATGCTGTTATAATGCTGTCATAATGCTGTCATAATGCTGTCATAATGCTGTCATAATGCTGTTATAATGCTGTTATAATGCTGTTACGTCATCGATGTTGTGTTTTGTTTTGTTCACATTCTTGAGTAATCCTGTATTTTTATCATTAATCTATTTACATCTCCAAAGCTCAAAATGCTCTGTTCCACCTTATGATGTCATGAAAAGGTATTTTTCATTTTGCCAACTTCTCCCTTCTCCCTTTAGTCCAGTAGAGATGGACAGTTCCAGGCCTGGAATGATCCACATTGTGCTAGTGAAGGTAAATAATATAGAACAGAGTGGAGCAGTGACCCACATGACATCACAAGGTGAAATGGTGTTTTATGGTTGAGAGAAGAACTCAGTGTAAATAGACAGGGTTAAACCTGTGAGAATGAAACAGTACACACATGTCAGGCATGTTCTGTGTGTATGTTGTTTATGTGGAAACAACATTATAACAGAGGCCAGAAAAAGTGTGATGCTGGAGCTTTAAAGAGACTGATTTTGACTCCACTCCAAGTCCAAATCCACTTGCTCCTGTTACTTGTACCTCTCAAAGCCCTAGACTTTTGTACTTGTGCTTCAACAAAAATACCCTTATCGTTAGGACTTTTTTGGGAAATTATTTGCTCCCGATACTTCAAAAATATTGAAATATAATACAAAAAACAATCTCAATTAGGGCTGCAGCTGTCGATTATTACAGTAATCGATTATTCTGTCGATTATTTTGTTGGAATAATCGAGTAATCGTTTGTTATTGTCGTGTCTACTTTGCACATGTTAAGTCCACTCCACCTGCACTGACAGATACACGTGTTTTGGACATGAAAAACTTAATTATCGCTGGGCTCAGGTCGACTCACCTCACGGTTTCTTTTCCACTTGATGTAATGTACGGTTCTGTTTAGATGTTGTAGCATCAGTGTTGAGAAGGTGACTTTAAAATGTTCCCCTACAGATTACAGATTACAGATTACATTCCCCAAAATGTAGTTTGTGACATAATCCATTAAATTACTTAAAGTGAGTAACGTAATCTGAATACTTTGGATTACTGGATATTGTCATGATTTTTAAAACTACATAAATGTAGCAACAACTCCTGCAAATTCTTGTTTAGTTTTAGACCTGGATTAGACCTGGTTTTAGATCTGGTTTAGTCCTGGTTTAGTCCTGGTGTGAGTTCTGGCGCGGTCCACGGAGTGAACGCGACAAGACACAATCCCCGGTCAGAGTGCGCCGCGTACGGGAGATGCGGCGTGCGCGGCAAACCGGAGCGTACCGCACGAGGAGGTTCTGCTCTTATTACACATCCATGGGGCCGCGCTGTTGTGTGGACAGTGAAGTGCAGTGGTCGTGCGGAAACTTTACCTCTACCACAGAAGGTTCCGGCCATCGCCGAGCGTATGAAAATAAAACGAAGCATCGAGGCAAAAAATAATAATCGATGCATTTTTCTAATCGATTCAATCGATTAACTCGATGAATCGTTTCAGCCCTAAACACGAGTGACGCTAACACTCTGGAGGTGACCTATGAACTGACGGGGAGAGGGGAGTGGGTTCATCTGCAGGGGACTTCCAACAATATAAAACACTATAAGACTGCAGGCATTTGAAACCTGACAACAAGCCTTTCATTCACTGCTACAAACCAATGCAAAATGCTAATTGACATTTTATGGGTTAATGTGGCTTGTTGGTCGTGGTAGAAACAGGAAGTCTGTTTTAATACTAAAGATTTACCAGGGGCAATATATGGAAACGCTGCATTAAAGGTCCTACAGAACACAAAACTGATTCCTGAGCTTTAAGCCGTGTTATAATGTTATTACCGCAAAAAAGACTTGTTTCATACTTTTGTTTCATTCACACATCTACTGTAGGCTTCTTGTCTCAAACAGAAAACGCTCTGTTCCACCCTGTGATATCATGTGGTAATAAAGGAAATTCTCCTCTGTGTTTTTAAACTCCATACACTTTCATTAGAATCATATGGATGATTTCCGTCCTGAAATTGCACATCTCTCCCAAGCAAAAGGCAAAAGGCAAAAGCTGTTAACTTGAAAACACCACTTTAACATCACTTCATGACAACTGGAGGAGCTGAAAAATATATCTAAATGTAAAAAAAAGATTGATATTGGCTGATACGGGTACTGGAGTCGATATATTTCCCATCCCTGACACACTGCTCCAGGTGGTTCCAGCAGAACTGAAGGACGGGATGAATGATGCAGAGGACAGAGTTCAGATCTGTACATTAGTGTTGCCACAATACTGAAATTTAAAACTCAATTTCAACTAAGGAATAGACTCGATACTCAATACCGATTCCAATAACCTGATGATATTAAAAAAACACTAGAATGTGATTTTCAACATTAAATCATAGTATTTATTTTCTGTTGCCATGTGGTCTTATATGTGTGCAGCCCCTCAGTGGTCCAGGTTATAGGTGCTCTTATAGACTCACTTCTGTCCTGTGAATGTGACTTTTTTACTATCGATACTTGCTCAAATGAGTTCTAATTTCTACACTATATTTTTTGTATGGATTAGTCTCTTAGTACTGTACTTTGGACAACTCTGATGCATATGAAGCCACATTTTAACCACTACTAATGTTTCTACAGCTGCAGAGCAGAGACAAACTGAGCACTGCTGGAGGTTTGTGACCTCATGATCTAACCTAAGGCATGTGGAATATGTCCCTTCACAGCATCCAGGCCTTTGATGGTCAAAGGAAGAGTTTTAACTGGGTTGTCAAAAGTATCAAAAATCAGCTGTCAGGTCGATGTCCGTTCAATCTCTCTGGTCATTTTTGCACTGTTGTCTTTGTTATTATAATATTCTTTGAGCTCATGTGTCCAAATAATTTTCCTTGTCGATCAGTAAATTTGGTTTAAGTCTGAGTCTAATGTAACGATATCCAAATCTCTCTGTACAATATTTTCAAGATAAACATCTCACAGTACAATATTAATGCAATATTGTATGGAGGCTCACAAAACTGTAAATATGCTACGTTTTCCTCTTAAAATGCCTTTAATCCAAAGAACTAAAATTTAAAAGTGCTCATAACATTTATTTCTTCGTGTAGTCTGCACTGAAACGGAGCAAAGGCTCATGGTCTATGTAGTTCCCTCTGTTTTTTCAGTTATTGCTGCATCATAACTATTAATTTAGGGGAAGAGACATAATTTGATATATTGTGATGGTCCATGATGTTATTGGGAGACGTTTCACAGACAGACAGCAAACTGCTGCTGCAACATTTACACTGCGCGCCTCAGTGGCCTTTGTGTCTCAGTCAAAGGTCTCAGGTCAGTTTAACAGGAGGACTGGTCAGGGAGGTCAGCAGATCTGTGTCAGGGCAGTTTGAGGAGAGGAAGAGCCAAAAGTGCCCCTCCTCTGTGTCCTGCAGCATCACAGCAGAGTCCAGGGAGGGGTCAGGTATAGCCACAAAAGCAGCCGACCACTGCCCTGAAACAGGACGACACTAGGATCCAACGAGAGGATTCAGCCCATCTGCTGCAGCTGTATTTAACTGTGCACATACTTCAACCATAGACCCTATATATAAATGGACATAGCTGACGTGCTCACCACCACGTGCCAATTTTTTCCCCCATTTTATTTATTTATTTTTATATATTTTTTAAATTTATTTATTTTATTTTTTGCCAAATATGAAGTGCTCCAAGAGGCTCATCCAGCTCCTTCTGACCCTGGCTCCCACTAACTTACAGTGAGATCTTATGGCCACTCACTCTGTAACTGTTGCAGTGAGACTCGTCATTTTGGTCTCTACATGAGCCTGATTTTTTATTTTTTTTTACGCTATTTTGTCCATCAAAAAGATCCTGGCTCCAGATTCGTTCCTGTAACCATTAAACCATTAGCATCATGAGCCTCGGAGCGGCGCTGACGTCACACTCGCTTAGTCCACTTTTTATACAGACTATGGCTCCAGCCCCATACGACACAAGACAAATATGAAACATGTGTGACATCCCGGCTGTACGATTAGAACCCTAATTCATCCCAAACTGCCACTGAGTTCCAAAAAAAAATCACACAATGTGAGCCCGTCTTAAGTGAACCTTCTGGATTTCGAAGGGAGTTTCTTTGCTTTGGATTTTCGATTCAGTTTTATTTCAAATTATTATTTTTTTAAGATTTGAGAAATATTTCAATCAAATCCCTCAGGTCTTTTATTCTTCATCTTGTGTCACCAGCCGTTGCCATGGAAACCTGCCATGTTGTTTCTTTTGAAACCGATCAGTTGCCCAGAGAGTTTAAGCTCGTTTGCATTAGTCAAACCTAAATATGAGTCTGTGCAGCTGAACTGTTTTTCATAGAGACCTCGACGTTGGATGAAGTTGAAAATGATTTTGATCGCGAATGCTTTTTTGTGCCTAACACTGGTGGTGCAAGTTACAAGCCAAGCTAGTGAGTATCTTATTTATTTATTTATTTATTTATTTATTTATTTATTTATTTATTTATTTATTTATTTATTTATGTGTTTGTTTGTTTGTTTGTTTGACCAAAATTACATGATACAAAAAGTTTCCAACTGCCACTGCTGTTCATTGTAACTTTAATCTGTTAACTTGAGTAATTCATGTTGATCTAAAACAACAGTCAGGTGGTGGACGCTGATTAATGGTTTTTGACAGTATTTTATGATTATTCTGATATATTGTTGAAGGTTTTGGTTCGATTTAGGAACAGGATGAAGGTGAATGTTTTGGTGAAGTCAGTTAACCTGTTGGCACTTTTTGCTTACAGTCAAATTAAAACAGTTAAACAGTTAAACAGTTATCTAGTTAACATTCTTTTTAAATGAAAACAAAAGTTAACTGTTAAACACCACAATGGCAAATCAGCAGAGGGAGTCGGTTGCTATGGAGATCATGAATTCTCTTATACCCCTTTTCCACCAGGGCAGTTCCAGTGCTGGTTCGGAGCCAGTGCCAAAACTTGAACCAGTTCTTTGTTTTTCCACACAAATAAACCGGCTCTGGCCCTGAAGAACCGGTTCCAACTTAAGGCTGAGCCAGAAACAAGAACCGGTGACGTAGGGGCGTGGTTATATTGACACGTGTCTTGGACGCCGTGTTTTCCCGGTCGACAGAGTGACTTTAGCAAATCCTATTTATTACATAAAACACAACAGCGGAGCAACGGCCCCCGGAGTGGCGGACAGCGTAGTGTCGGCCCACAGAGCAGCGGAGCCGCTTAACTCCAGACCCATGGTGCTCCCGCCCGCCGTAACACATCCTTTACCCAGAGCAGTGATGAAGAGCTGTAGGTTTTACATCTTTGGACTGACAAGAATGTTTGTAAAATGAATCTCAGCAGAACAGATCTGTAGCAATAGTCTCCAGTGTTGTTATTATCGGAGCTCACAGCTGTTGCTAGGACAACGGTAGCGCGTGCAGGGACGTAGCAACGTAGCTCTTCTCTGGCTCTCAGCTCGTGGAAACACAAACCGGTTCTTAGATAATTGGCAGGAAGCACCGAACCGGCACCAGCACCGGCACAGAACCAGCACCTGGTTCGTTGCGGTGGAAAAGTGGTATTAGTGTTAGTTTTCAATTAGCCTAATGTTAAAACAATGGGGATTTTAAGATGACAAAAATACAAAGTATTTTGATCCTTTAATGAATGCATTTCTCACTAGCCAGCACACTGCAAAAACATACGATATAAACACTTAAATCTATCAGAAAATGACTTAAAAGTAGTGAAGTGATCTGTCCATATGGAAAGATCATTTTACAGGACAAGTTATCTTAAAATAAATGACCTCTAGACTAGAATGAACATTGGAAAAAACCAATGCCTGGGTGAGTTAAAATGACTTAAATTAAATTTGACTTGATTTGAGTAGATTCATCTTGACAAGTAAAATGATCTGTCTGTGGAATAAGTGTTTTTTTCTTAATTCAAGCAGAATTTGATTTTATTTCTTTTTTAACTGCAAAAATCTTATTCCACTGGCAGATCATTTTCATTCAAGTGAAATTTACTCAAATCCTGGTAAAACTTTCTTAATTCAAGTCATTTTAGCTTGACTAGATTTAGTTTTTTGTAGTGAAGCCGTCTCTGGTGAGTGTTCATGGGCTGGAAATAAGTGTTCGGATGCTCAGTTTTAGATAAACACACTTAAAACCAGTTTATGATTAGAGTCCATGGGCTGAGAATAAGTTCTCAGATGCCAAATTCTCGATAAAATGCTTTAAATTCTGCAAAATTCTACATAAACATACATAAAATCAATTTATGATTAGTATGAATGACCTGATAATAAAGTTGAAGATGCTAAGTTCTTCATATAAATACTGGTACATTTATTTTCCCTAAATTTAAGATTTTCTGACTAGTTGAGTCATGGAGGAAATATATGGGACAGTTTATAAGTTGATACGACCGATTCAGAATTAGTGAGTCGATAATAAATCTGAAAACAGGACGAATCACCTTTGTACTAATCTCCTGCTGCAGATCATGTTCATGTTGGACCTCGGTCTGGTCAGTGATGTCAAAGCTCTTCAGGTTCATATTAATAGTTGATGTGCTTGTGATCATTTTTATTTTTATTTTTTCCAGGCTGGTGCTATAATACTGGTGCCACATGTACTGGTGAGCAGAGCCTTTAATGTTTTTGTATTTATGAATTTCTATCCACTTTTTAAGCAACAAACTTGATGTTTTTTCCCTACAGATCAGACTTCATGGACGGGCACCTGTGGAAATGGGGCGCGTCAGTCGCCCATCGACATCGTTTCTGCAAATGCCACAAGCGACAGCGACCTGAAACCCTTCACTTTCACCAACTGTGACAGCCAAACGGCCACGGCTTCAATTAATAACACTAATAGAACAGGTGAATATGTGGAATACAGAATCCTGAGCCTGTCTGTCAAGTCTCCTCCAATGATTTGATCAAAATTTTGACACTGAATTCATCTTAAAAGGGCTGAAGTGTCAGAAGGAGGATCAGAAGGAGGATCAGAAACCCTCTAAAACTATAAAACAAATTAAGAACGTTTAGATTTAACAAGTGCCTGTATAAACTAGTAAATAAATAAAAGTGAAATGTACAGTTTTAAACCTGTGCTCTTTCCCTCTCAGTGAAAGTGCTTCTGGGTGAAGTACTGACTGTGTCTGGAGGGAACCTGCCTGAAACATACACTGTCCTGGAGTTCCGCTTCCACTGGGGCGATGGAGCCACTGCCCCGGGCTCTGAACACACCCTGGATGGGAAGCGCTTTCCTATGGAGGTAACTGTCCACACACTGTTCATTCAAACTTTCATTTAAAATGTTCTAATATGTTGGTTTTCTTAGCTTCAAATTGTGACTGTTAAATCTTCCCTCGATGAAATGACTGCTTTGCAAGACTCAGAAGGATATGCAATTTTGGCATTTTTCATCGAAGTAAGAAATGGCAAAAGAAGTCAAATCACAGCACTATTCTGAGAACATTTGTGGATAATATATTTGTTTTGTGTTTTCTAGGTGGATGAAATAATAATTGATCAACCTGCATCCTGGAAGACTCTGACCACTCACCTGACTTCCATTACTGCCGATGGTAAATATGATGAAAATTATTATGGGTATAAAAGAATTACTGTGAATTTGGGCATTGCGACCACTTTATGTCTAGAAAAATAGTCAATTTAACTTCATGATGTATCCGACCCTGTCACCGACTCCATATCCCTGGATGATCTGCTGCCTGGTGTGGACCGCACCAAGTTTTACCGATACATGGGCTCCCTCACCCCAACTGTGATGAGGCTGTGGTCTGGACTGTCTTCAAGAATCCTGTCACAGTCAGCCGCAATCTGGTAGGTTCACATTAAAACATTAAAACATCAAAACATCAAAACATAGGCTCCTCCAAAATAAATCCCCCAATTAGCAGAACAAGAATTATTTTAGTTTGCCCCCATCGCAGGTATTCACAGTGAACTGGCTGTATAATGTTTTCTTGGTCCAGCACCAAGCCCGTGTTTGTTTTACTGTAACATTTGCTTCTTTTGTTTTTCTTGCGTGCAGATCTCCTCTTTTGCCATGGTTAACGACACGGAATTGATTCCCGTAGTAAATAACTACAGAACAATAAAGCCAGAACAGCCCGTGACCTACAACACCTACAGCACCTACAGCTCCAGCCCCAAGACCTGCTCTTCTTCTGGACTCCTCCTCTTTGGTCTCGCCCTGTGGGTGAGTTAGGCCCAACATTTTACAGAAAGGCCAGTAGAGCCCCTTCAGCATTCAAAAAAGACACAAAAAAAGTAATTGTTGAATTAGCACTTTGAGATTTGTTGTCAAATGTAAAGTGCGTTATAAATAAAATTTATTATTATTATTATTATTAATTGTTTTTAAATTTGTGTGTTTGAAAATTTGATTAAGTTTATTTCTTTGGTATTTTTGGTAAAGATAGACTACACACACACACACACGCACACATACACACACACATTCGTATCATGTCATTCGTATTCCCTAATGTATTTTTGTCTCATTTGGGGCACTGACGAGCCATTTTATTTATTTATTGAAAATGGAAATAGTCAAAATTTAGAGAAGCAGATTCTTTAACACGTGGCCAAATTTCGTGAGTTTTCGTTATTGTTCACTTAGTGAAAGATGGGTGAGTGCGTTAGGAGAATAATAATAATAATAATAATAATAATAATAATAATAATAATAATAATAATAATAATATTGAGCCCCTCCTGTGGGCACCACCTGCAGAGGGGTTCATAGGGGGGGTCAGGTGCTATGAGTATTGGGCAGTAAACTGCCCCCGTGACCCAGCTGGATTAAGCAGGAAAAGATGGATGGATGGAATAATAATTTCCCAGGCCAACACATCCTCCATCAGAAAAATTACATAGTGCACCTTCAAATAATTTTTGAGGAGTCTTTGCACCCCTGGTGGCCAACAGTGAAAAATTCACCATGTCCATAATGTATTTTCTTGGTCGTAGTCATACATAGAATTTAATTCCCCAATTTGGTACAAATCCGATAATGTTGATGTTTCATGTCTAGGGGGTGCTATAGTGTAATTTTCCATATTCTTTATAGTGTTTTATATTCAGGCCGAGATCAGCATCAGTGATTCAAATTTCAGCTCGATCGGACTAAGCCTGAGCCAACGGGAGCAAATCTTCACATTGAATATTGTCTAAATTTTGATTGAACTTTGTGGCTTCTCCACACGTAAACCGTGACAGTTTTAAAAAACAATTGAGCAAACTTTTGAATCTGCACTTCTCTAGATGATGTACGGTGATTTTCAGCCCTGTGGGTGAAGCGCCTTCAGAGGAGTTCGTTCAAACACAACATGAGTGAAAATGGGGACACTGCATTTTGAAGATTTCAATCCAAGATGGCCGCCTTCTGCTTTGTTAGGGGGCGTGGCCATAATAATATTTTTTGTTTGTCTTCATGTGACGAATGCGTGTACCGAATTTCGTGGCTCTAGAACAAGGTTGAGCTGGAACTGCTCCCATAGGAGTGGGTGGAGCCTAATATTCGAGGTGGCGAATTATCTCCAGTTTTTGATCCCCACACATGAAACCTATATTTTCTCGAATGTCTCATTATTTCTGAACTTTTGGCAAAGTTTGGTGAGTTTCTGAACGTTTTTCAACGTGTTTGCGGGGTCACGTTTTATTTCAATCTGTAGGGGGCGCTAATGCACCAAATAAATTTTTTTCACTTTCAGTCGCTTTAGGGCAGAGAGTTTAAGAACTGTGTCAAATTTAATTGAAATCAGAGTTTGTTTGAGCAAATAGGAGCAATTTGTAAATATCCAAAACTTGTGTTCATTATTTCTCGCTTCACTGCTCAGAGACCGTCATACAGTTTCGGGATATGTGGAAAACTTTTGATGTTCCCGTCCTGGAGATAATGTGGACCAAATCTGAGACTGTTCCGGTGAGCGTACGCGGAGGAGTGCGTTTCAGCTTTGCAAACTTTAATCCAAGATGGCCGCCTCCTGGTTTGTCAGGGGGCGTGGCCATAATAATATTTTTTACTCGTCTTGACATGATCACCTTCTGTGTTCAATTTCATGATTCTACGTGGACATTTTTTTGGTGTCATTCGTATTCCCTAATGTATTTTTGTGATGTTAGGGGGCGCTGATGAGCCATTTTATTTATGTTTTGAAAATGGAAACAGCCAAAAGTTAGAGAGGCGGAGTTTTAACACGTGGCCAAATTTTGTGAGTTTTCAACATTGTTCACTAGGTGAAAAATGGGTGAGTGCGTTAGGAGAAGAAGAAGAAGAAGGGTCCCTGGTCACTACAGGCGAGTCACGTCGCCCCCTGTGAGCATCACTGTGTGATACTAACAGGCCCTTCACCAGCCTCTGGCGCTCGGGTCTAATAATAATAAGAAGAAGAAAATTCAAATGCACCTCAGTGTCTGGTGTCTTGTCTGAATCCTGGTGTCTGAATGAAACGCCTGACGTTTCCAGAGCGTTTCAGGGTCAGAGTCAGTTCCATCACAGAAGAACCCACTCTGTACCTGTCACTGCGCACGACAAATCACAAATCCAACTGAGAATTAATGTTCACTTTGCAAACTCCAAGCTCTATTTTAAACTCACAATGCCAGAGATTCCTGAGGCCACGTAGAACTATCTGCGTCCAAACTTTAACTCCAGTCAGAGTTATATATAACACAATCTAAAACTATGCAGCTTTTAAAATGTAAGTGAGAGCTCTGATAATGGAGAGAACGTAGATGAATGTGGATGAGGCACAAAAGAGATGTTTTAGAACTGAAAAAATGTTTCACTTCCCTGAAGATCTAAGGGCAATTTTAGCCATTTCTCTTCGCTTGGATTTTATTCTTAATTTTGCTTTTAAAACTGCCCCTTTTACCCTATAATGAAGTGTTATACAGCCTTTTTTCAGTACAGCTGTTATTTCACAATCTGCTGCTGTAGTTGTGTCATGTGACTGTTATAAAAACTATAGGACCAGGAATAGAGAGGAAAAAAAACAGAAAACAAAATTCCCACTCTTTTATACACAGCACACAGCAAACATGTAGAAACAACTTTTTTGACATAAAAAATGCTTAATTTAGGGCCTCAGCTACAAAAATGTAAAATATGAAGTCTGTAAGTAAAATAAAAGGATCCTTATTGCCCTAAAAAAAAAAAAGTGTAACCGCTCCATGACTTTTCTTGTGCCAGTCCTGGAAACAGCTGGTGTAAAGCCCAGGGCAGAGCACAGAGCAGAGCCACAGCACTTATAATTGTATTGTATCATATTTGCATTTATTTGTATTTGTTTATTTTGAGTGAAATAAACCTTTCAAATAAAAATAGAAAGGGATGCGCAGTTACGCACACATGTATGTGAGAATTAACTCTATTTAGAGCAACTTTTTCAATCGCTAAAAGTAAATTAACAGAAAGCAAAGTTCCTATTGGACGATCGTTTTGCGCACATCATGTGTGAGTGTGACGATAATGAGGCAGTTATATACGGAAACCTCTCTGCGCTTTCACAGGGAAAAAGTGAGTCTCTGTCTTTTACAGTTACAAAGTTCTGCAGTTATATAAAACATGTTCCTCATTATCGTATACGACACCGTAGGTCTTCGAGGCTTAACCTTTTGAGACGCAAACTATATGTCTTTGTCTTTGCTCACTAGCTTCTGCTTTTCTTCCTAGAGGACTGTTATTTTAGTCCTGGTTTATTCTTGGTTTAGTCCTGGTTTAGTCCTGGTTTAGTCCTGGTTTAGTCCAGGTTTGGTGCTGGTTTAATCTAGACCATTTTAAAGGGTCCATAGCTGTTTTCTGATCTGTTCTCCTGTAGTTTCCTCATCAAAAAACATTCCTTCATTCACACATGTTCAACAGGCAAAATCCTGCATATTTTAGCAGGAGTTCTTCTCTCGAGCAGAAAATACTACATCACATGTGGAAGTGTTTGCTGCCCAATCCTCATAGCCCCTGACCCCCTATGAACCCCTGTGCAGGTGGTGAGCCCACAGGAGGGTGGACAACATGGTCCTTGATGTTAGTTCAGGTGCTGCATGTTTTGGGTTGATGGGGGAAACTGGAGCACCCGGAGGAAACCCATCCAGACACGGGGAGAACATGCAAACTCCACACAGAAAGGCCCGGGCGACCCGGGGATCGAACCCGCAACCTTCTTGCTGTGAGGCCTGAGTGTAGTTTCAGTTTTCTCTTTTTCACTATTTCTAATTGAATATGATGTCCACTGTCACTAGCTAAAGACATTATTCTCCTAGTAGAGTGTAGAAGATGTAGGTGGAGACATTCATCTCAACCTGTGCCCTGGAGAGGAGGAACTGTAGAGGACAAGGTGAGGAGAAGTGGAGGAGAAGTGGAGGAGAAGTGGAGGAGAAGTGGAGGAGAAGTGGAGGAGAAGTGGAGGAGAAGTGGAGGAGAAGTGGAGGAGAGACTGAAGAGAAGCATCAGTCTGAAGAGAGGTTCTATTAGCTGAAGATCCAGTCCCACAAGAGCCCTCCCCCTGCCCCCCACCCTCATGTTCCCACAGCCTCTCCCTCCCCCTGCCCCCCCACCCTCATGTTCCCACAGCCTCTCCCTCCCCCTGCCCCCCACCCTCATGTTCCCCTCTCACAGCCTCTCCCTCCCCCTGCCCCCTCACCCTCATGTTCCCCTCTCACAGCCTCTCCCTCCCCCTGCCCCCTCACCCTCATCTTCCCACAGCCTCTCCCTCCCCCTGCCCCCCACCCTCATGTTCCCCTCTCACAGCCTCTCCCTCCCCCTGCCCCCTCACCCTCATGTTCCCCTCTCACAGCCTCTCCCTCCCCTGCCCCCTCACCCTCATGTTCCCCTCTCACAGCCTCTCCCTCCCCTGCCCCCTCACCCTCATGTTCCCCTCTCACAGCCTCTCCCTCCCCTGCCCCCCCACCCTCATGTTCCCCTCTCACAGCCTCTCCCTCCCCAAACCCCCTCACCCACATGTTCCCCTCTCACAGCCTCTCCCGCCCCCGGCCCCTCACCCTCATGTTCCCCTCTCACAGCCTCTCCCTCCCCTGCCCCCTCACCCTCATGTTCCCACAGCCTCTCCCTCCCCTGCCCCTCACCCTCATGTTCCCCTCTCACAGCCTCTCCATCCCCCTGCCCCCTCACCCTCATGTTCCCCTCTCACAGCCTCTCCCTCCCCACACCCCCTCACCCTCATGTTCCCCTCTCACAGCCTCTCCCTCCCCCTGCCCCCTCACCCTCATGTTCCCCTCTCACAGCCTCTCCCTCCCCTGCCCCCTCACCCTCATGTTCCCTCTCACAGCCTCTCCCTCCCCTGCCCCCCCACCCTCATGTTCCCCTCTCACAGCCTCTCCCTCCCCTCACCCCCTCACCCTCATGTTCCCCTCTCACAGCCTCTCCCTCCCCTGCCCCTCACCCTCATGTTCCCCTCTCACAGCCTCTCCCTCCCCTGCCCCCTCACCCTCATGTTCCCACAGCCTCTCCCTCCCCTGCCCCTCACCCTCATGTTCCCCTCTCACAGCCTCTCCCTCCCCTGCCCCCTCACCCTCATGTTCCCCTCTCACAGCCTCTTCCTCCCCTGCCCCCTCATCCTCATGTTCCCTCTCACAGCCTCTCCCTCCCCTGCCCCCCACCCTCATGTTCCCCTCTCACAGCCTCTCCCTCCCCCTGCCCCCCACCCTCATGTTCCCCTCTCACAGCCTCTCCCTCCATCCTGGCCTGTCGACCTGGAGTCTCTTTTGTCTGCGCTCAGTTTGCCTTGAGGTACGAGCGTCACTAAAGCAGCACAAGGACAAAACACAGCAATGACAAATGTTTCTGACAGATGAAATGATCATTTTTTTCATAGGATCCCCACAGTAAATCAGCTACATGCTTATTGGACAGCTTACACTCTGTGCCCTTCCTTAAGCAGTGGGGGACACCTCAAGTGAGATCTGATCCTCCTTGAGCACAAGTAACGAGGGTTGAAAGTATTAGAATATCAGTACTCACTCCAAAACATGGATATTGACAGTGTTATGGCATCAGTCAGACATGTGAGCGGTGATCTCCAGCCTTTCCCCCGGAGACCTGCTCCTACAGTCCATTAAACATTAAACATCATCATGTGCAGGTTTGTACAATACAGAACAAATGAACCGAACTGATGCTCACACACTTGATTGTCTGAAATGTACTTTTTCAAATGTTTGTCAAATTAAGGGTGCACTGTCTGTGGTTAGGGGTCTGTCACCTGCCAGTGCTCTGCCTTCACTGTTCCACGGCATTAAACAACCGATGCCGAGAAAACAAATCTGATCTGTAACTTGGTCTGGTTTGGTCTTCATGAAGATAGAAAAGGTCTGATACTGTACTTCAAAACATTTTAGACAAAGCAATAACACATCCATGGAGAAAAGCTTCTGACAGAGCCTCCAACAGAAAAATTACACAATGCACCTTTAAGATCTACAGACAGTTTCAAATTGTCTGGAGGCTGGTTTCACTGTCTGATGGTTTCAACAGAAAAGGCAGATTGTGCAACGGGCTATAATCTTTTTGGGAACATCACCAGGGTGTAACTGTTGTCAGTGAAAAGACTTATGCCCAGAGGATTCATATGGCACAATCCAGTCCCCAGTGCCTCAGGTTATCAGCAAATGAAGATGACTGAACAGAAACACATCCTTAAAACAGATCAACTCGTGACTTTATGTTGTGTTTTTCTTTGTGTCTGATCACAAAACACAGAAACACATCTGTGCACACACATACTTCACACAGGGCCTTGTCCAAGTCATAAACCTAAGAATTTCCTAAATGCTGTAATCGGGGAGGATTTGGCCAGCACTCGGCTCCTTCTCGTTAACAGAAAACAGTCCGTTTGAGACCACGAGGTGAAATTACACTATATCACGTCTGCGAGCTCATTAAAAATGGATATGAGCGGTGCCCAAACCGTCGCTCGCAGCCTGCGCAGTGTCAACAGCCCTGCGCTTTCTCTCAGCGTCGTAAAAAATTCAGGCTGATGTGAGACGGCAGCGCACTGGCTTCCACGTGCTCACTGATTTACGCCTCTCATTTCCAGTGGGGGACATTTTAAGTGAAAGTGAGGGGAATTGGACAAGTTTACAGCCAGCCGCGGCAGAAAGGAAAAAAGTCCCATTTTCAGCATTTGGGAGTGGAGGAAAACAGGATGTGTCGTGAGGAGGTTAGGAGCTGTCAGGCTGCCGTCACGCTGCAAACACAATGTGCCATAAAGAGAGAATGAGATGTGGTTTCATATACAAGGCAATAAAAGCAGGAGGCACGGCGGGCAGGTGACGGCTGTGTACCAGACCTGCTTTGTCTGTGCACACAGACTTTTCATGGTGCAATTTATTGACTTAAATGTCAGTGGTGGGTTTGCATTGCTCCCAATTATTACATGTTTTTGAAGCTTATCCAGAGGAGGAAAGAAGATCCAGACTTTGAACTGACTGGAATAGATGTGTCCTGAAAGGTTCACACAGGTTGAATAAGTGCTGCAGCCGTACATCTGCCAATCATGTGAACGTGAACAGAGAGATTGTTGAGTTGTTCTGTTTGTTTAATTTCAAAACTATTATATTCCACAAAACCCTTGAGCTTCGAGCCATATTCTAATTTTGGTGCCTCCTTAAAAATACACCTGGAGTTGTGTTTTAACCTTTCATCCTGTTTGCATCTCCAAAGCTCCAAAGCTCTGTTCTACCTCGTGATGTCATCAAATAGTAGTTTTCAAGTTATAATATAATAATAATAATTCTAGTGGAGCACTTCTTCCCACATGAAATCACAGGTCTCACAGGATCTTTTCTGTTGGAGAGAAGAAATCTGCCGGGTTTGTGTGTTAAACATGTGAGTGAAGCAAAACACATGTGTTTGTGATGAGGTGATGCATTAGAACAGAGGTCAGAATAACATGGGCCCTTTAACTGCTCCTCTTGTGTGACACAGGCTACAGCTGTGTAGCCAAAAATAATATACTAAAATAAAAACTGGTGTTTTTATTTATATTTTTGTTGTGTTTTCTGGATGGAAAACTGAAAAAAAAAAAAAATTCAGCTGAAGCACCACTTGTGCACTCTTTTGCTAACCAGCCTCATGCCAGATTGATGTGCAGCATTGATTTCCACACAATAATATGGGACGACTCGTAAAAACTCATACTTGAAGCTGATTGGTTGAAGCGTCACAACAGAACACAACAGTTTTCGTCAAAATCGACTTTTAACCCCAGTCGACCTCTAAACTCTGAACGCTGTCCTGCATTTGAGACTCTGCCCACATGCTCTGTATGAACCTCCAGTTATTCCAAAGACTAAACAAAGACATGTGAAAAGACAATGAAACTCCGTTTGCTGTGTTTGTCACAAGCATCAAAACTTAATCCTCTAATGTGGAAAAGAATTGAAATGACAAAGAAGCTGTCAGTTCATGTTCTAGAATTTGTTGATGTCATAATTTCAAATAGAGGTCAGAGGCCTATTAATACTTATACTTTATCAAAATAAAACTCAGAATAAAGTCTAACAAAGCCTCAGACAGAGCAGTGCCTACAGTTATCACAAAGTATCAAGAAAACTCTGGGAAATCCACTGAAATCTCCAAACTCCACAAACGTCAAACCTTATCCTCATCCATTAAGAACTGGCTTCTCAAATGTGTTAAATTAAGCCTAAAATGAACCTCTTCCTGTACACACATGATGCACTTTATGTTTATACTGACAGTGAACTCATTCGACTCTGTGCTCGTTATTGTTTGGGGAGCGTTGATCGTGGGGATTGTCCCAGTATTTACAGTGATATGAGCCTTTAACCAGGTCACACAAATCTGCAGTCTAACCTGTCCCCACCATCACTTTAAAGAAGCTTGTATTACATGTCTGTGGGCTATTCATTGCTAACCCATAACATATTTAGATCTGCATATGACCTTTTATTGTTTTGAAAGTCACTCTCCCTTCAGAGCACTGTCACATACCAGTCCATGTGCAGGAGGTTTGTGAAGTTGTGCACACTTTTGTATTATGCTTTTGTATATTTATGGAGAGTTATTGTGTGGAAGAACGGTGAGGTTTACTTGTGGGCGGAGCATTGCGCAGAATCGTACAGTTAACCATAAGGTGGTTTTCAATAGAGCCTGGGAGAGATCCCTAGATTACTGGAACATGCATGGCATCTGAAACTTCTTCAGGCTTTTGATGAGGGAACAATGCTATAACATGGGAAGATCCAAAAGGCACTTTTGTGTTCTACCCCCTCTTCGAACTCCAGGCTTTCTACCTATTTATACCATCACATCAATGTTCCCGTATCCCCCCGTTTGTACTGCTTTGTTTCACCCTCCAGTCTGTGTCTGAAGGTGCTCCTTCCTTTTGTTGCAGCCTGAATGGAGGTGGCGGTGACTTGTGCGCAGGCTGCTGTGCTCGTGCTGCATTGTGAACATGAATAACGTTATGAGCGCACGCCACACTGACTGGGGGCTGTTTATTGCTTACAAAATGTACATTATTAATATGTTAATGTCGTGCTCCGGCCTTGGCGCAGACGGGCCGGGTGCTAGTTACAGCTGAGAGATGCAGGGCGCTTCGTTAAAGTCCGCTCACAAACATAGATTTCCTCCCTCCGCTGCTCCTGTCGGCTTTTATTTTGCATAATGCTTCCAATAACTCCATCATTAACTCTCCACTTAACATTACAAGCATCAATATGAATAAATAGGGTGAATAAGCAACTAGTACAACAGGCCTGGTTCAGCTCAACAGGGCTCCAAATGAATTCAGCAGTGTGGCATCTACTGTGTTATTTGTAGTGAAACGGCAATTGCAGTGATGATCATAAATGCATGTTGTTGTTGTGGGTTTTCACTGGTGAATATGGACCGGCAGAGGTGGTACAGTGGATAAATAAGTACTGTTATATGTCAAAATTATACAATACAAGTACAAAGTAGAAGTTTAAGAAAAAAAAAGGTAGGCTATTGCTACTGAAGTAAGTAATCATTGCCTCTGTGTAACTACTGCTGTGAGGCTTGTCATTTTGGTCTTAAAATGCGGTTTGAACCCACTTTACATGTTCCTGGGGTTTTATTTCACTGTTTTCCCCTAAACTGGGATATTAACAGTAAGAACAGACCAATCAGGAGCCTTCTTCCCCAGCAACAGGCACTCTCCTAGCCCTTTCTTTGTCCTGTCCTTCCCCATACCCTCTCTACACCTTGTCCCTGCCCTGGCCAGGTCTTGTCCCTGCCCAGGCCACGTCCCTGTCTCTCCATCCCCCGCCTCATGCTCGGAGGGGGTGGGGTGTGGCGGGCACATGTGCATGCTGCTCCAGACTGTGATGGCTCTACATTTTATCAGAGCTCCAGGGAAATGACTCCGTTCCACTTGAGCAGCTCCAAACACTTTAAGAAATCATATCAAAGAAACATGAGGAAGAGAAAGTGAAAGAAAACACAACTGCAGCTGTGAGTGGGCCAAGTTAATTATGTGCTGTTTCTCTACATGCATTTTCTACACTGCTATGATAAAAGGTTATATTTATATCTATATTACTCTAGTGTATGGAGGTAGAAGACAATAAGAATAAGAATAAATGCCACTCGATCTCTACTGAACAAAGGTAAAAGTATGACTCAAGTGTGTGTGAATGAAATAACACACAACTCCAGTGTGGAGGTAATAACATTCTAACATGGCCTAAAGCTCCATGCATCCACTTTGTGTAACAGGCCATTTAATGTAACTTTTGTGGTTACTGAGAGTCCACCTCTTGATTGTCTCCATGGAGATGTTATTACTTTGCCAGGAGTATTCCACAGTATGGCATTAAACTTTATTTTATCTTGATGGAAGTGAAATTGCCCCTCTTTAAGTATCACATTTGTTAGCGGTAATAATCATAATCATAATCATTGAAAATAAATATAATAAAATTATAACTGACACCACTGCAGCAGAGGAACGTGATGGAGTTTGTTGGAGTGGTTCTTACTTTATTTTCTAAAATGAGTTGATATACTGCTGGGGCAGTGATATTCATTGCCGAGCTTTTATTAGTGACTCGCATATACCAAAAATAGTACCCAGCCATTTATTTTTTATTTTTCAAATGTGCTACATAAACATATAGTGAAGACTGCAATACAAACATCTGCATTACACTAAGTATTAGGGATGGACATGATTAGTCGACTAATCGATAATTATTCATTATGAATTTTGTCGATCATGTTCATTTTTAATCAATAAATCAAATGTCGGCTGCTGTGCCTAATAGAAGTTGAGGCTGCGTCTCAGCGCAAACACTGGAGCTGTGCCTCACAGTCCCACGTCTCAGCTCTGGCTCCTTGGAGATCACTATATCACTCAGAGTGCATTTACCTGCACATCAGTATCCCGGGTGTGGTGGGGTTTTATGAGTATCCCGGTTTGGTCATGGTTCATGTATATGCAGTATCCCGGTTACTGCACCAGTGGAGTGTGCATGGGCCCAGAAGACTTTTCAATCTTTTCGTCACAGCAGCCAAATTAAATAAAATGAGTAACATAAATAAAGTGAGTGAAATGACTGTTAAAAAGTAAAAAGCTGTGCTAAACCTGCACACGTATGTCCTGCACACATATGTCCTGCACATGTATGTCCTGCACATGTATGTCCTGCACACGTATGTCCTGCACATGTATGTCCTGTATGTCCTATACTCGTATGTCCTGCACACATATGTCCTGCACATGTATGTCCTGCACACATATGTCCTGCACACATATGTCCTGCACTCATATGTCCTGCACATGTATGTCCTGCACTCATATGTCCTGCACATGTATGTCCTGCACACGTATGTCCTGCACATGTATGTCCTGCACACATATGTCCTGCACACGTATGTCCTGCACTCATATGTCCTGCACACATATGTCCTGCACTCATATGTCCTGCACACATATGTCCTGCACACATATGTCCTGCACACATATGTCCTGCACTCAAATGTCCTGCACTCATATGTCCTGCACACATATGTCCTGCACACATATGTCCTGCACTCAAATGTCCTGCACACATATGTCCTGCACTCAAATGTCCTGCACACATATGTCCTGCACACATATGTCCTGCACTCAAATGTCCTGCACTCATATGTCCTGCACTCATATGTCCTGCACACATATGTCCTGCACTCATATGTCCTGCACACATATGTCCTGCACACATATGTCCTGCACTCATATGTCCTGCACACATATGTCCTGCACTCATATGTCCTGCACACATATGTCCTGCACTCATATGTCCTGCACACATATGTCCTGCACTCATATGTCCTGCACACATATGTCCTGCACATGTATGTCCTGCACTCATATGTCCTGCACACATATGTCCTGCACACATATGTCCTGCACACATATGTCCTGCACACATATGTCCTGCACACATATGTCCTGCACTCATATGTCCTGCACACATATGTCCTGCACTCATATGTCCTGCACACATATGTCCTGCACATGTATGTCCTGCACTCATATGTCCTGCACATGTATGTCCTGCACACATATGTCCTGCACACATATGTCCTGCACTCAAATGTCCTGCACACATATGTCCTGCACTCATATGTCCTGCACACATCTGTCCTGCACTCGTATGTCGTGCACACGTATGTCCTGCACATGTATGTCCTGCACACATATGTCCTGCACACGTATGTCCTGCACTCATATGTCCTGCACACATATGTCCTGCACTCATATGTCCTGCACACATATGTCCTGCACACATATGTCCTGCACATGTATGTCCTGCACACATATGTCCTGTATGTCCTGCACACATATGTCCTGCACACATATGTCCCGCACACATATGTCCTGCACACATATGTCCTGCACACATATGTCCTGCACACATATGTCCTGCACACATATGTCCTGCACTCATATGTCCTGCACACATATGTCCTGCACTCATATGTCCTGCACACATATGTCCTGCACTCATATGTCCTGCACATGTATGTCCTGCACACATATGTCCTGCACACATATGTCCTGCACTCATATGTCCTGCACTCATATGTCCTGCACTCATATGTCCTGCACACATATGTCCTGCACACATATGTCCTGCACACATATGTCCTGCACACATATGTCCTGCACTCATATGTCCTGCACTCATATGTCCTGCACACATATGTCCTGCACATGTATGTCCTGCACTCATATGTCCTGCACACATATGTCCTGCACACGTATGTCCTGCACATGTATGTCCTGCACACGTATGTCCTGCACATGTATGTCCTGCACACATATGTCCTGCACTCATATGTCCTGCACACATATGTCCTGCACTCATATGTCCTGCACTCATATGTCCTGCACACATATGTCCTGCACACATATGTCCTGCACTCATATGTCCTGCACACATATGTCCTGCACACATATGTCCTGCACTCATATGTCCTGCACACATATGTCCTGCACTCATATGTCCTGCACTCATATGTCCTGCACACGTATGTCCTGCACACGTATGTCCTGCACACGTATGTCCTGCACACGTATGTCCTGCACACGTATGTCCTGCACATGTATGTCCTGCACACGTATGTCCTGCACACGTATGTCCTGCACACATATGTCCTGCACACATATGTCCTGCACACGTATGTCCTGCACACGTATGTCCTGCACACGTATGTCCTGCACACGTATGTCCTGCACACGTATGTCCTGCACACATATGTCCTGCACACGTATGTCCTGCACACGTATGTCCTGCACACGTATGTCCTGCACACGTATGTCCTGCACACATATGTCCTGCACTCATATGTCCTGCACACATATGTCCTGCACACATATGTCCTGCACACATATGTCCTGCACACATATGTCCTGCACACATATGTCCTGCACACGTATGTCCTGCACACGTATGTCCTGCACACATATGTCCTGCACACATATGTCCTGCACACATATGTCCTGCACACATATGTCCTGCACACGTATGTCCTGCACATGTATGTCCTGCACACATATGTCCTGCACACATATGTCCTGCCCATGTATGTCCTGCACACATATGTCCTGTATGTCCTGCACATGTATGTCCTGCACACATATGTCCTGCACTCATATGTCCTGCACTCATATGTCCTGCACACATATGTCCTGCACATGTATGTCCTGCACTCATATGTCCTGCACACATATGTCCTGCACACATATGTCCTGCACATGTATGTCCTGCACACATATGTCCTGTATGTCCTGCACATGTATGTCCTGCACACATATGTCCTGCACACATATGTCCTGCACTCATATGTCCTGCACTCATATGTCCTGCACATGTATGTCCTGCACACGTATGTCCTGCACATGTATGTCCTGCACTCATATGTCCTGCACTCATATGTCCTGCACACATATGTCCTGCACACATATGTCCTGCACACATATGTCCTGCACATGTATGTCCTGCACACATATGTCCTGTATGTCCTGCACATGTATGTCCTGCACACATATGTCCTGCACACATATGTCCTGCACACATATGTCCTGCACTCATATGTCCTGCACTCATATGTCCTGCACACATATGTCCTGCACATGTATGTCCTGCACACATATGTCCTGCACTCATATGTCCTGCACATGTATGTCCTGCACACATATGTCCTGCACATGTATGTCCTGCACACATATGTCCTGTATGTCCTGCACATGTATGTCCTGCACACATATGTCCTGCACACATATGTCCTGCACACATATGTCCTGCACACATATGTCCTGCACACGTATGTCCTGCACACATATGTCCTGCACACATATGTCCTGCACACATATGTCCTGCACACATATGTCCTGCACACATATGTCCTGCACATGTATGTCCTGCACACATATGTCCTGTATGTCCTGCACATGTATGTCCTGCACACATATGTCCTGCACACATATGTCCTGCACACATATGTCCTGCACACATATGTCCTGCACATGTATGTCCTGCACACATATGTCCTGCACTCATATGTCCTGCACTCATATGTCCTGCACACATATGTCCTGCACACATATGTCCTGCACACATATGTCCTGCACACATATGTCCTGCACACATATGTCCTGCACATGTATGTCCTGCACACATATGTCCTGCACACATGTCCTGCACATGTATGTCTTGCACACATATGTCCTGCACACATATGTCCTGCACACATATGTCCTGCACACATATGTCCTGCACTCATATGTCCTACACTCATATGTCCTGCACACATATGTCCTGCACACATATGTCCTGCACACATATGTCCTGCACATGTATGTCCTGCACACATATGTCCTGCACACATATGTCCTGTATGTCCTGCACATGTATGTCTTGCACACATATGTCCTGCACACATATGTCCTGCACGTGTATGTCCTGCACACACATGTCCTGCACACATATGTCCTGCACACATATGTCCTGCACACATATGTCCTGCACATGTATGTCCTGCACACATATGTCCTGCACACATATGTCCTGCACACATATGTCCTGTATGTCCTGCACATGTATGTCTTGCACACATATGTCCTGCACACATATGTCCTGCACGTGTATGTCCTGCACACACATGTCCTGCACATGTATGTCCTGTATGTCCTGCACATGTATGTCCTGTATGTCCTGCACACGTATGTCCTGTATGTCCTGCACACATATGTCCTGTATGTCCTGCACATGTATGTCCTGCACACATATGTCCTGCACACATATGTCCTGCACACATATGTCCTGCACACATATGTCCTGCACTCATATGTCCTGCACACATATGTCCTGCACTCATATGTCCTGCACTCATATGTCCTGCACACATATGTCCTGCACACATATGTCCTGCACACATATGTCCTGCACACGTATGTCCTGCACATGTATGTCCTGCACACATATGTCCTGTATGTCCTGCACATGTATGTCCTGCACACATATGTCCTGCACACATATGTCCTGCACTCATATGTCCTGCACACATATGTCCTGCACACATATGTCCTGCACATGTATGTCCTGCACACATATGTCCTGTATGTCCTGCACATGTATGTCCTGCACACATATGTCCTGCACACATATGTCCTGCACACATATGTCCTGCACTCATATGTCCTGCACTCATATGTCCTGCACACATATGTCCTGCACATGTATGTCCTGCACTCATATGTCCTGCACACATATGTCCTGCACTCATATGTCCTGCACACATATGTCCTGCACATGTATGTCCTGCACACATATGTCCTGCACACATATGTCCTGCACACATATGTCCTGCACACATATGTCCTGCACACATATGTCCTGCACTCATATGTCCTGCACACATATGTCCTGCACATGTATGTCCTGCACACATATGTCCTGCACTCATATGTCCTGCACACATATGTCCTGCACATGTATGTCCTGCACACATATGTCCTGTATGTCCTGCACATGTATGTCCTGCACACATATGTCCTGCACACATATGTCCTGCACACATATGTCCTGCACACATATGTCCTGCACTCATATGTCCTGCACACATATGTCCTGCACTCATATGTCCTGCACTCATATGTCCTGCACACATATGTCCTGCACACATATGTCCTGCACACGTATGTCCTGCACACGTATGTCCTGCACATGTATGTCCTGCACACATATGTCCTGCACACATATGTCCTGCACACATATGTCCTGCACATGTATGTCCTGCACATGTATGTCCTGCACACATATGTCCTGCACACATATGTCCTGCACACGTATGTCCTGCACACGTATGTCCTGCACATGTATGTCCTGCACACATATGTCCTGCACACATATGTCCTGCACACATATGTCCTGCACATGTATGTCCTGCACACATATGTCCTGCACACATATGTCCTGCACACATATGTCCTGCACACGTATGTCCTGCACATGTATGTCCTGCACACATATGTCCTGCACACATATGTCCTGCACACATATGTCCTGCACATGTATGTCCTGCACATGTATGTCCTGCACACATATGTCCTGCACACATATGTCCTGCACACGTATGTCCTGCACACGTATGTCCTGCACACATATGTCCTGCACACATATGTCCTGCACACGTATGTCCTGCACACATATGTCCTGCACACATATGTCCTGCACTCATATGTCCTGCACACATATGTCCTGCACACATATGTCCTGCACACGTATGTCCTGCACACGTATGTCCTGCACACGTATGTCCTGCACATGTATGTCCTGCACACATATGTCCTGCACACATATGTCCTGCACATGTATGTCCTGCACACATATGTCCTGTATGTCCTGCACATGTATGTCCTGCACACATATGTCCTGCACTCATATGTCCTGCACTCATATGTCCTGCACACATATGTCCTGCACACATATGTCCTGCACATGTATGTCCTGCACACATATGTCCTGTATGTCCTGCACATGTATGTCCTGCACACATATGTCCTGCACACATATGTCCTGCACACATATGTCCTGCACATGTATGTCCTGCACACATATGTCCTGCACATGTATGTCCTGCACTCATATGTCCTGCACACATATGTCCTGCACACATATGTCCTGCACACATATGTCCTGCACACATATGTCCTGCACATGTATGTCCTGCACACATATGTCCTGTATGTCCTGCACATGTATGTCCTGCACACATATGTCCTGCACACATATGTCCTGCACTCATATGTCCTGCACACATATGTCCTGCACACATATGTCCTGCACATGTATGTCCTGCACACATATGTCCTGTATGTCCTGCACATGTATGTCCTGCACACATATGTCCTGCACATATATGTCCTGCACAGATATGTCCTGCACATGTATGTCCTGCACTCATATGTCCTGCACTCATATGTCCTGCACACATATGTCCTGCACACATATGTCCTGCACACATATGTCCTGCACATGTATGTCCTGCACACATATGTCCTGCATGTCCTGCACATGTATGTCCTGCACTCATATGTCCTGCACTCATATGTCCTGCACACATATGTCCTGCACACATGTCCTGCACACATATGTCCTGCACACATATGTCCTGCACATGTATGTCCTGCACACATATGTCCTGTATGTCCTGCACATGTATGTCCTGCACACATATGTCCTGCACACATATGTCCTGCACACATATGTCCTGCACACATATGTCCTGCACACATATGTCCTGCACACGTATGTCCTGCACACATATGTCCTGCACACATATGTCCTGCACACATATGTCCTGCACACATATGTCCTGCACATGTATGTCCTGCACACATATGTCCTGTATGTCCTGCACATGTATGTCCTGCACACATATGTCCTGCACACATATGTCCTGCACACATATGTCCTGCACACATATGTCCTGCACATGTATGTCCTGCACTCATATGTCCTGCACTCATATGTCCTGCACACATATGTCCTGCACACATATGTCCTGCACACATATGTCCTGCACATGTATGTCCTGCACACATATGTCCTGTATGTCCTGCACATGTATGTCCTGCACACATATGTCCTGCACACATATGTCCTGCACACATATGTCCTGCACACATATGTCCTGCACTCATATGTCCTACACACATATGTCCTGCACACATATGTCCTGCACATGTATGTCCTGCACACATATGTCCTGTATGTCCTGCACATGTATGTCCTGCACACATATGTCCTGCACACATATGTCCTGCACACATATGTCCTGTATGTCCTGCACACGTATGTCCTGCACTCATATGTCCTGCACACGTATGTCCTGCACATGTATGTCCTGCACACATATGTCCTGCACACATATGTCCTGCACATGTATGTCCTGCACATGTATGTCCTGCACACATATGTCCTGTATGTCCTGCACATGTATGTCCTGCACACATATGTCCTGCACACATATGTCCTGCACACATATGTCCTGCACTCATATGTCCTGCACTCATATGTCCTGCACACATATGTCCTGCACTCATATGTCCTGCACACATATGTCCTGCACACATATGTCCTGCACACATATGTCCTGCACACGTATGTCCTGCACACATATGTCCTGCACACATATGTCCTGCACACATATGTCCTGCACACGTATGTCCTGCACATGTATGTCCTGCACACATATGTCCTGCACACATATGTCCTGCACACATATGTCCTGCACACATATGTCCTGCACATGTATGTCCTGCACACGTATGTCCTGCACACATATGTCCTGCACTCATATGTCCTGCACACATATGTCCTGCACACATATGTCCTGCACACATATGTCCTGCACACATATGTCCTGCACATGTATGTCCTGCACACATGTCCTGCACATGTATGTCCTGCACACATATGTCCTGTATGTCCTGCACATGTATGTCCTGCACACATATGTCCTGCACACATATGTCCTGCACACATATGTCCTGCACTCATATGTCCTGCACTCATATGTCCTGCACACATATGTCCTGCACTCATATGTCCTGCACACGTATGTCCTGCACACATATGTCCTGCACTCATATGTCCTGCACTCATATGTCCTGCACACGTATGTCCTGCACACGTATGTCCTGCACACGTATGTCCTGCACACATATGTCCTGCACACATATGTCCTGCACACGTATGTCCTGCACACGTATGTCCTGCACACATATGTCCTGCACACATATGTCCTGCACACATATGTCCTGCACACGTATGTCCTGCACATGTATGTCCTGCACATGTATGTCCTGCACACATATGTCCTGCACACATATGTCCTGCACACATATGTCCTGCACACATATGTCCTGCACACGTATGTCCTGCACACGTATGTCCTGCACACGTATGTCCTGCACACATATGTCCTGCACACATATGTCCTGCACACATATGTCCTGCACACATATGTCCTGCACACATATGTCCTGCACATGTATGTCCTGCACACGTATGTCCTGCACACATATGTCCTGCACTCATATGTCCTGCACACATATGTCCTGCACACATATGTCCTGCACACATATGTCCTGCACACATATGTCCTGCACATGTATGTCCTGCACACATGTCCTGCACATGTATGTCTTGCACACATATGTCCTGCACACATATGTCCTGCACACATATGTCCTGCACACATATGTCCTGCACTCATATGTCTTGCACACATATGTCCTGCACACATATGTCCTGCACACATATGTCCTGCACACATATGTCCTGCACATGTATGTCCTGCACACATGTCCTGCACATGTATGTCTTGCACACATATGTCCTGCACACATATGTCCTGCACATGTATGTCCTGCACACATATGTCCTGCACACATATGTCCTGCACACATATGTCCTGCACACATATGTCCTGCACACATATGTCCTGCACATGTATGTCTTGCACACATATGTCCTGCACACATATGTCCTGCACACATATGTCCTGCACACATATGTCCTGTACTCATATGTTCTGTACTCGTATGATCTCTGAAAACATGAACCGTCTCCAATGTGACATACACACAGAACAGACTCACCATCAGCAGAACATCACTCTGTCACAGAAAGAACACTCATATTCCACTGAGTCATGTCCTTTAGTCTGACAGAAGCTGACATAACAGCGCACAAAGAAAGAGCTTTTTTTTTTTTCTTCTAGCATTTACAGTTTATGCAAATGAGCCATGCGGTTTTAAGTGTCATCTCTGTACAAATGTGCCAAAACTGCATTAAACACATTCTGATCTCACACGGGCTGATGCGGCTCTACAGTGGTGATGGTTTATATGTTGTGAAGTTAAGTTTATTTATGCAAATGAGTAATAGTAATAATAATGATGACAATTCTAATATAAAAATGTATTAAAAAAAATGATTAATTGATCATTGGTTGTTAATTCTCACGACGATTGATTAAGAAAATGTTATAAATAGGATATAAGCACCTCTCCTCTTGATTTTGCTCTTCCAATGTGGCTTTTGTGTTAAAAAACTAATGACTATCACTGTGCTAGGGTATTAGTACCTAGAGAATGCAATGGTAGTTTAGTACTAATTTGCGCCTCTCATTCATGACAAGAGACTGAATTATGATCAGTGCACTCGTCAGTACTCGTCAGCACATCGGCCTCTGCTCTGCATGTGCCTTTGTCACCTGAAACCGCCTCCAGCTTCAAGCAGCTTCTCATGTTAAAAAAAACTAACCATCATTTTTAAGTCCACCTTTACATCGGCCATGTGTGGACTTTCACTCCATCACCTATGAAAGGAGAGGAGAGCATTAACACCGCTGTGATAAAAGTCTCCCCATCGCTCCATTCACTTTTTTCACCGGGGCACCCATGGGAGAGCCGAGTGGCTGAAGACTGACAGACAAACTTCATATGAGGTAAAGTTCATGCGGATCAGCGGGAGACTAATGATGTTTTTGTTTTGATGGTCGCTGTGGTTTGACGTGCAGTGGGCCCACTCTTCTCTGGCGTAGGCTGCGCTCTGTAGTGGTTGTCCCGAGGCTACTGTGCCCGCCCCGTGTGTGTGTGAGCCCGCTCCATGTATGTGTGTGTGTGCTTGCCCCATGTGTGTGTGTGTGCCGGCCCCGTGTGTGTGTGCCGACCCCGTGTGTGTGTGTGTGTGTGTGTGTGCCGGCCCCGTGTGTGTGTGTGTCCGCTGGGGCCCTGCACCTCCTTTCAACATGCCCGCTCGGATCAATGGCCGCCTCTTAGCCCGGCTCCACTCAACATCTGCCATCGAGCGGCACATTTACTCGCGACTTAAAAGAGCCGGACATCTCGGGCTTTGTGGAGAGTTTTTTCCATGTTTTACTTTTGCCTTTTACTTTTTCTCACCTCACTCGCTGTCTGTATTCGAGTTTTATACTTTTCCATACATGCGTTTTCTTTCTTCTTTTTTTCTTTATTTGTTAACTATAGACTTTAGCATCACTGCGCTTAAAGGGCCCATATTGCGCCACTTTCCAATCTATGTTATAACACTGTTTCCACATCACAAACATACCTGCAGTTATGTTGTTTTCATACGGGAAGTGCTCCACTGTGTTTTTAAACTCCATACACCTTCCCTAGAATCATTTGGGTAATTTTGCCCCTGGGATTGTCGACCTGTAGTGAACAAACAGTAAAATGTAGCAGCTGTTAACTTGAAAACTACCACCTACCTTATGATGACAAAGTGGGAGAGAGTAGTTTGAGCTTTGGAGATGTAAACAGACTAAAAATAAAGGATTAACGTGTGAATGAAACAAAACTCCACTCCAGTTATGTTTTTGAACAACATTATAACAGCTCACAAGAGTCAGTTTTGCATAATGTAAGGCTTTTAAACTAATAAAATAGAGCTTATATTTGCATCCCAAAGCTCATCTAACAAGGTGATTCAGTGTGAAAGCTCTCACATGTTTAACACTATACTTCTTGACTCTATACGTTGTGCCTGCTCAGATTGAGAGTGACGCATCTCCAGGGCAAATGCAGATGAGGACGTTAATTGCGTGCTGATGTCTCCTGACCTTCTGTGGTGGCTCTAGAATAATCACTCTTCCTCTTTACCTTATGTCCAGGTAGCTCCGTTCTCTTGCCTTTTCCTCATCACTTCTTGCATGTTTAAGACGGAGCCGGCGCCGCACCTCTGTGTCTACATGTAATTGATAACCTTATCCCAGAGGCCAGCATTCAAAAGATGAATATTCGCAATTACCTCATTCTCATTAGAGCAGCTGACCTTCAAGGCAGAGCCGTTCATATCGATCGTCCTGACCACAGCCTGCTCTGGCCTTTCAGTGCTGATAGCTCCCCGCCGCAAACCGCCGCTTCACAACAACAACAACACGGCAATAATGGGCTAAAGAGCAGAGCGGACACACGCGGCCCCACTGCCAGGGGCCGGGAAGCAGAGAAGAGGGGCTCCGCCTGGGAGAAAAACAAGGGCGAGCTCAGAGAGGTGATCCCAGGAGGCAGTGCACATCATCGGCAGCAGATGAGGAGCAGGCTCTGGGGCAGTGTGAATGTCTGCTTCACAAACTTATCCAAGAAAAACTTTTAAGCAGGAAAGAAAACTCCACAGAATCACTGAAATAACATAATAATAATAATAATAATAATAATAATAATAATAATAATAATAATAATAATAATAATAATAATACATCTTCTTCTGCTTATCTGGGGCCGGGTTGCGGGGACAGCAGTCTAAGCAGGGGCTCCCAAGCTTCCTACTCCCCAGCCACTTCCTCCAGCTCCCCCGAGGCGTTCCCAGGCTGAGAGACAGAGTCCCTCCAGCGTGTCCTGGGTCTTCCGTGGGGCCTCCTACCGGTGGGACATGCCCGGAACACCTCCCGAGGGAGGCGTCCAGGAGGCATCCAGACCAGATGCCCGAACCACCTCAGCTGGCTCCTCTCGATGTGGAGGAGCAGCGACTCTACTCCGAGCTCCTCCCGTGTGACCGAGCTCCTCACCGTATCTCTAAGGGAGCGCCCGGCCACTCTGCGGAGGAAACTCATTTCAGCCGCTTGTATCGGCGATCTCGTCCTTTCGGTCATTACCCAGAGCTCAGGACCATAGGTGGTCATGGTCAATAAAAATGATAATAATAATAATAATAATAATAATAATAATAATAATAATAATAATAATAATAATAATAATAATATTAATATCACTGATCCCATTGACTTCATCATCACCTTACTCTGAGCTGTCCTGAGTTTTTCATGCAGATTTGAGTAGGTGTGTATTGCTGTGCATTTGTCCACATGTTTGTCCACAGAAAATGTGTGTTTGCATGTATCATGTGACCCCGCCCACATAGCCCTACTGATAGATAATAGATTATTATTATAATTCCCCTCCCCAGGGAAGTCTTCAGGAACAGATACCCAAGGCACTTCAAGGCTCCTGTGGAGGAGCAGCAGCTCTGCTCCGGTATGACTGAGATCTGTAAAGCTGTTAACCTATGAAAAACAAATCCCAAAATACTACAGCCACTTAAAATCACATGCAACATATCAATTACACACAACAAAACTATACAAACATGAGTAGAAAAGATCCTCTGCAATCACAGATACACTTTCTGAGTGAGTGGCATATGTTAAACCCTTTCCCCTCAAAACCATCTCCTCTGTTGTGGTCAGTTTCATGATTGGCAAAGCTCATTTTATGATGATTTGGGCACAGGAAGCAGCGTGTGATTGGTTGAAAGTAACAGACAGGAGACAAGACCAAGACGACGCCTTCAGCTTCATGAGTGACAGTGGATATTCAGTCAGAGCTGAAATGTGGTAACAGCTGACAGAAGCAGGAAGGTCTGGCCTAATAATGGAGCATATCAAGGATGAAGAGCTATTAGACTATCCACACAAGCCAAAAAATAAGACAAGAGTTTAACAGGTTTGTCCCAGAATTTGACTTTTCATATCATTACTGGACAGCAGTCGCTATCTCTCCACAATACAGTGGAATGGGTCATATGGCCACTGGCTCCTCCTCTTTGCTCTTTCTCTAGGCTGGTGGGGTAAACCCTTCTCTTCTAAAACATGCTGAATCAGAATTGAGAATAAACCTTGCCTGGGATCCACAATACACACTCCAATATTTTCTGAGGATGTGAGCCAGGAATAGATAGATGTGACTGGCAGGAGGATAATCAGGGACATTATCACAATTTCAGTTTGGGACCTGGGCAGTAAAATAAAAATCGTGTAATATTCTAGGCTTAAACCCCATTTTGTCACAGGAGTAAATGATTGTCATTTGGTTTCTCCCCTATAGGATGAAAAGGTACAATTACTGCGTGGCTCTCCGCGTCCTCCCCTCCGCCTCTGCTCCTGTGCTTATTATCTCACTCTATCAAGGTGCCAGCGCTTTCTTCTGTCCAGCCGGTGTGAAAGGTCATCCCGGTGATCAGGCCAGTAATTAGACGAAGCTGGGGAGGGGGATCGGCTCTTCGCGTGTTGCCCTCTTCAGACGAACAAGCCCGAGCTGGAGTGTGCTTCCCGGTGGCCCGGTGTGAATCCTCTGCCGCTTTTCATTTAGCAGAGAAATGAGAAAGCACTGGGACGACGGAGCACCATTCTGTTAGGCTCCTAATCCACTAAGCCTATTAGAGAGGGGACTCCGAGCAGGACTGGACTGGACACAGGTCTGGGGGGTCCACGGGGGGTTAATGCACTGACATTATCACCCGAACAATTCAACAAGTACTGACCAAAACACCACACAAAACAGAGCTAAAATGGGTATAATCTGTAATTGATGTACATGTGTGGCTTTTAGTATCTCATCATAAATCATCATCTTAAAGAGCGGGTATTTTACTTCTATGGGGTATTAACTGCCAAAATGTAATATATGTAGATCACTAAGTTTTGAAAATGCTATTTTCACCAAAAACAGCGTATTAACATTGTTTTATAAGTTTCACTTTCATTTTGGAGCTACTGCTTTAGCTCTCTGGGTTAGGTCACCCCACCTTCAGAGCACTATGTATCACACCACAGTCAGCGTGCACTGACTCTGATACACATCCCTCCAGGGTTGTTAAGTTACAGTGTACAGTTTTTTTGCATATTTATGGAGAATTATCGTGCCGAAGCATGGGTGACGTGGGCTTGTGGGCAGAGCATTTGACAGAATCTTACAGCAAACTATAAGGAGGGTTCTGGGAGAGATAATTCAAGTGCTCAAACATGGATGACATGTAAAACCTCTTTAGGCTTTTGTTGATGAAATGTTATAACACAGTAGAAACCTCTAAAAAATACCCCCGCTGTAAAGTGCACTGTTACTTTTGTGGTGGAGCATCTGCCTCCTGCTGGTCTCCATGGAGATGTTATTGCTTTGCTTTTAATGTCCCACAGTAATGATGGGCAATATCAGTGATTTTTGTTTCAATCTGATACCATTAAAATGCACCGAAACTCCATCCATCTTCTTCCGCTTCATCCAGCTGGGTCGCCGGGGCAGCAGTTTGCCCCCCAGTCCTCTGCGCACCCGACCCTATGAACCCCTCTGTGGATGGTGAGCACACAGGAGGGTGGAGCCACGTTGTCCTTTTGGACTGAGCCCGGCCGAGCACCGGACGACGTCACGGCCCTTGATTTCAGTTCATAGGGGTGCTGCATGTTTTTGGTTGATAGGGGAGGGATGAAACTCCTCCAATACAAAGAATTTAGACAAACTTTATTGATCCAGAAGGGCGCACACATCACATATACAGTAATATAATACAAAGTGTAAAATATATAAATAATATATTCTAAATAAGTAGCAAAAAATATAACAAGAGACATGTGTCAAATAAGGCATGAGCATATAAATGTATTAAAAATCTCAGCTATACAAAAGAGGTAATAAAGAAGACCATGGCAAAAATATATTTTGAAATTTAGATTGGTATCATCTCTTGGTATGATTATCTCTACTCCACCCTAAATATGGACTAAACCTTTAATCATAAAACTTATTTATTTATTTATTTATTTATTTATTTATTTATTTATTTATTTATTTATATTGTAAGCATTGATATTTTGCAGGAAAATCGATCCTTTGCAATACCTCAGTCAGTATGCATCCATATTATTGCAAGGGAATGTACTTCTGTCCTGTTCACTGGAGTTCACATCCCTCCCTTAGCGGATGGAGATGCTGCCTGGCAGGGTACTGTGGTCTGGCAGGGTACTGTGGTCCCCCACAGAGGAACCCAGTCCTGCCCAGGTGAGAAGACAGCTGGGTTCATCTAAGCAAGTCTCCTGAACCAGACCAAGTCAACCCCCACGTGCTGAGGACATGTGCTGCACAGCTCGCTGAGATTATGCACTTTCTCTTCACAGTGAGTCTGAAGCTTGAAAGGATCCCGGTGCTTTTAAAGAACTCCTGCTTTGTGCCACTGCCCAAGAAGCCTGGTCCATCTGGACATTAGACCAGTTGCTTTGACATCTCATGTCATAAAAGTATTTGAGAGACTTGTTTTGGCTCAGCTCAGACCCCTGGTGGCGTCATCCCTGGATCCTCTACAGTTTGCCTCTCAGTGCCATTTACTCATGGAAGATGCAATGATCTATCTTCTGCAGTGGACTCACTCACACCTGGTTGGTGTTAAGGACTCTGTGAGGATATTGTTCTGTGATTTCTCCAGTGCCTTTAATACAATCCAGCCCTTTCTGATGAGTGAGAAACTGCCCTGGATGGTGTCAGCTCCTCCTTTATGAAATGGTCCCAGGCAAACCGTCTCCTCCTGAACATTGACAAGATCAAGGAACTGGTGATTGCCTTCAGGAGAAAGAGGACACCAGGGCAGCCTGTCACCGTCCAGGGCCATGATGTGGAAATAGTGGACTGTTACAAGTACCTTTGTGTCCATATGAACAACAGGCTGGACTGGAGGGACAACTGTATGCTGTGTCCAAGAAGGGCATGAGTGGACTACTTCTTGAGAAAACTCAGGTCTTTCAAGTTACTGGAGATCTTCTACCAGTCTGTAAGCCCCAATCACACTTTTCATATGCTTTACAGTGCGTTATATTCAGGCCGATATCACGCATTAATGATTCAAATTTCCCAGGCCAACGCATCCTCCATCAGAAAAATTAAATAGTGCACCTTTAAATTATTTTTGAGCAGTCTTTGCACCCCTGGTGGACAACAGTGAGAAATTCCCCATGTCCATAATGTAGTTCTTTGCTCATAGTCATGCACAGAATTCAATTCCCAAATTTGGGATGTACAGTGATTTTCAGTCCTGTGGGTGCAGCGCCTTCAGAGGACTGCGTTCAAACACATGAGCCAAAATGTGGACTCTCCATTTTGAAGATTTCAATCCAAGATGGCCGCCTTCTGCTTTGTCAGGGGGCGTGGCCATAATAATATTTTTTGTTTGTCTTCATGTGACGAATGCGTGTACCGAATTTCGTGGCTCTATGACAAAGTTGAGCTGGAACTGCTCCCATAGGAGTGGGCGGAGCCTAATATTCGAGCTGGTGTATTATCTCCATTTTTTTGATCCCCACACATGAAACCTATATTTTCTCGAATGTCTCATCATTTCGGAACTTTTGGCAAAGTTTGGTGAGTTTCTGAATGTGTTTGGCGGGTCATGTTTTATTTCAATCTGTAGGGGGCGCTAACGCACCAAATTAAATGTTTTCACCTTCAGTCGCTTTAGGGCTGAGAGTTTAAGAACTGAGTCAAATTTCATTGAAATCAGAGTTTGTTTGAGCAAATAGGAGCAATTTGTAAAAATCCAAAACTTGTGTTCATTATTTCTCACTTCACTGCTCAGAGACGTCAGACAGATTCTGGATATGTGGATATTTTTGGATATTGTTTGTAGCATCTGATAATGTAATAATGGCCAATAATGTAATAACTGCCTATAATGCAATAATTCTGAATGTAATAAAGCCAATAATGTAAGAAAATGTAAGAAAATGTCTGAAATGATAATGTAATAACCTGATGCCAATAATGTAGTAACATATGACATTATTGGTTAGTTTACTGAAAAAAATCTTTAAAATGAAATAACTGCAACGACTAATGTAATAATTTCTTCTATATCACTTAATCAAAGATTTATTTATCAAATTAAAAGTGTCGCACTACATCAGAATGTTTTGTAAATAGCAAATAGCAAACAGCTGTTAAAAGAACTGGTCACAGACACTGAGGAATCAGGATAAGTTCAAATACTTTTATCACTGACAACAGTGATCCAGCCTGAATCTTCCCTTTCCCATAGAAACTGCAGCCCTCAGCTTATGTTTTGTTGTCATTCTGTGTATATTCTGTGTTTTGTCCTGTTGTTCCTCCCTTCATCTGTCTGATTTCAGCAGCTGCTGACCTCTTGTCTGGTGGTGGAGATCCTCTGCTCTGCAGTGTTTCAGACATGATCCAGTAGCAGCTTTGGCCACAGACTTACCTGCTGTTCCTTTGATCCTCTAAGATTTATTAATTGAATTTAAAGTGTCACATTTTGAGATATGTTGTTATATTTGTCTCTGTCAAACAGCTGCTTAAATACCTGATCACTTACACCAGTGATTTTCAACCTTTTTTGAGCCGCGGCACATTTTTTACATTTACAAAATCCTGGGGCACAACACAGTACATATAATACATATAGTTAATAATATAGTTTGTAAATGTATTTATACTCACTTAGTGTGAAACGTGGGCCTGTTTCAATGAACACAAATTGGATATCCTGGCAGGAATGGTAGAAAGACACACAAAGCTCTTCTTCAACAGCTCTCAGTCTCTCTCTGTTTTTAGTTTTTATCGGAGTCAAGCTTGAGAAGCTCAGCTCACACAGATATGTGGTTGAAAACGGGAGCAATGTCAAAACAGCTTTGTGACCAGAATGGGGAACTCCTTGGCAACAGATAACCAAAAACTGTCCAAAGGAAGATCAGCAAAGTTTAGCTTTAAACCACGATCTTGTTTCAGTTCAATGAGTTCCTCTTGCTCCTTAAAGTCATGTCCTTACCAGCAGTGGATGCTGAGCTGTATGGGCCTCTAACCCAGTCAACGCCTTCTGTGAAGGCTGAAGAGAAATAAAATGACAACTTCTCCTCAAGAGTTTTCAAATGCCAATCACCTCACACATTGCAGCAGTGTTGCCATCGTGCAGTTTCTCGGTGAGTGGGAACATCTCAAGGTTGCCATGCTGCACATGTTGTTGCCAGAGCTGCACCTTTAAACGGAATCCATTCATTTTATCAGCGCTTGTAAGCAGGTTTTCATTTCTGCCTTTCATCCATGTGTTCAGTTCATTCAGATGATGAAATATATGAGCCAGGTATGCCAGCTTTGCACACCACTCATCACTTGCAAGCAGCTTTGAGTAATCGGACCTCTCGTTTGTCAGAAAAACTTTAAGTTCCTCTCGCAGCTCCTACACACGGGCGACAGCCACCGGACCTCCGTGTGGAGCAATAAGACTTTGTTCCGCTCCCATTTCCTCACACAAAGACGCACGGTGCAAAAAACAGTGCGTGACAGTAATATCTGTTTTTATTTTCTTTGATCCTACTTACAAAACCTTTGATACACCCAACCACGGCTGCAGCTCCATCAGTGCAGACACCTGTGCAGTTTTCCCACGTAAACCCGCTTCTGTCAAGATATTCGGACATGACCCGAAATATTTGCCACACTTTATTACAGCACAGACACCCAACAATGGTTAATACGGTGACATTAGATCATTTCCCACGGCACATCTGATGATCTCTCATGGCACAACCTGTGATGTGTTAAATCAGGAGTAAATGACTCTACACTTTGAACTCTAAATAGAGGATGGAAAACAAGTAACTCAAGCATGTGTTGCCTACATAATAATGCACAACTATTTTATCAGTCAACAGCTCCTGTTACATTTGCTCCTTTGCTGCAGTTGAATTCATGGTTTGCTCAGGAGGAAAAAGACCAGAAAAACTGGTTCAGACGGTTTGGTTTATACTGGGATGTAACTTTAACATCTCTAAGTGTCAATATTGAGACAATAGTTAAGCTAGTCAAGTGATCAGTGGTGTAGTAGGCGTGGTACGCAGGGCTACACCATCCACCCACTTCTCCCCATGTGAGAGATAAAAAAATAACAAATATAAAATAGCTGAAAACTTAAATGTCAAACACAAAATCCTACACAGAGCCTGGCTCCAGATTTGCTCCTGTAACCGTGAACATCACGAGCCTCATTTGAGCGGCGCTGAACACTGTGGGTGACGTCACACTTGCTTAGTTCACTTTTATATAAGGTCTATGGCAGGGACTCCCAGACTTCCTTCACCCCAGACACTTCCTCCAGCGGCTCCTCGGGGGACCCCGAGGCGTTCCCAGGCCCAGAGTGTCCTGGGTCTTCCCCAGGGCGTCCTCCCGGTGGGACATGCCTGGAACACCTCCTGAGGGAGGCATCCAGGAGGCATCAGAACAGATGCCCTCCCCTCAGTTGCTCCTCTCGACATGGAGGAGTAGCGACTCTACTCCGAGCTCCTCCCTTGTGACCGAGCTCCTCACCCTGTCTCTAAGGGAGCACCCGGCCACTCTGCGGAGGAAACTCATTTCAGCCACTTGTATCCGCGATCTCGTCCTTTCAGTCATTCCCCAGAGCTCAGGACCATAGGGTCACTCATTTAGATGAATTTGGGTAGAGGCTCATTTTGCCAGGCTTATATCTTCCATCAAACTAACTAACTAACTATATATAGTTCTATAAAAGAAAGAAATGACTGGAAATACCGAAATCTTCATATTAAATAGCATTAGACATAGAATGTTTAATGTATCACAGGCTCCAGTGTGAATTTTACAGGAGCCAATCTGGAGCCAGGCTCTATGTTATGAAGGGGAATTTTTGACACGCAAAATTGTGGGAAAAAAAAATTCAGAATGAAAAATGCAGCGGGTTCATACGAACATTTTAAGACCAAAATGATGAGGCCACAGCAGCAGGTAAAGAGAGAGGAGCCACAAGATCCCAATGTGAGTCAATTGGAGCCAGAAGAGCCTCCTGGAGCACTTCCTGTTTGGCTCATATATGGTACAGACACAGCACAGACTGTACAGGCTCTGTACTAGTGCTGCTACTACTTTTGTCCTTTGTCCAAGTTGACTGGTCCTCTCTTTCTCCTTCTCTCGTTCCTCTCTCTCCCTATTCTCTTGCTTCCCTCTCTCCCTCCTCTCGTTCCTCTCCCTCCTCTCCTACTTCCCTCTCTTTCCCTCCTCTCTAGCTCCCCTCTCTCCCTCCTCTCTCTCCCCTCTCTCTCTCACTTCTCTCCTCTCTCGCTCCCCTCCTCTCTCATTCCCCTCTCCCTCCTCTCTCGTTCCCCTCTCTCCCGCTTCCCTCTCTCCTCCTCTCCTGCTTCCCTCTCTTTCCCTCCTCTCTTGCTCCCCTCTCTCTCTCCTCTCTCTCCCCCCTCTCGCTTCCCTTTCCCCCTTATCTCTCGCTCCCCTCTCTCGCTCGGGGAGGGGAGAGGGGAGGAGGGGGGAGATCTCCTCTCCCCCAGCTCTACTCAGGGGGAGGGGCGGCCCTCTCCTTGAACCACCACCTTATCGCGGTGGAGAGGTTTGGTGCCCAGATGATCCTCAGAGCTGTTTTGTGAGGGGTTTTCTGCTCCTGGTTCAGTCCTAAGACAAACGGGTTCAAGGTGATGGGTCAGACTAAGAGTGGTTCAGATTTGCCCAAATAGTATGAAAACTGTGTTGTACAGTAATGCTTAAAGATGTGTTTTTATTTATTTATATTGTCATGTGTTGTAATACACTGTAAAACCTGACAAGTTAGGACTACTCCAAAAAAATTGATGAAACTGATTGTGTAAAAATTTTTGAGTACAGAAACTTTTGTTTTTGAGTTAAACTGTCTTTATTTAAGTAGTGCAAACCCTAAAAGTTTAAGTACTATAAAGTCAATTTTATAGGTTAACAAACTGTCCATCTTTAAGTAGTGCATACTCTAAAGGTCTAAGTAGTTTGTACTTAATATTTTTCATCTTTTACGACAAAATTTAACTAGCACACAAAACCTAAAATGTTTTGGTGTCTTTAATACAAAATGTTTAACTGTTTACTACAACCTTTTTTAACCAATACTGACCCAATTGTTTAGTAAATGTACTTGCATTATTATTAATACATGAACAGACTGAAACATACACATTTCTGAATTACATTTTATTAACCAACTGTATAAACTTCAGTAATGTGTTGATACAGTGTAGGATGTCAATAGAAATATAACTCCAATACGGTTTTAAAGGAAAAACAAAATAAATACCCCTGATTATCCATTCAAATAGGCATCAATACTGAAAAAAACACTTTGGACATTTCCCAGCAAGTAATGGAGCAGTGGTGGAGGAAGTCAGTTTGTTATTTAGTAAAAGTACATATACCAAAGCAAAAAAACCTACAAGTATCACGTGAAAAATATTAAAGTAGCTATTTAAAAATGTACTTAAAAGGAGCATTGTGTAACTTTTCTTGTGGAAGGTCGGTGAAATGCTTTTCTCCATGTTACCACTTTGTCTGGAATGTTCCACAGTATAGTATTAAACCATTCTGTCTTCATAAGACCAAACCAGACCAAGTCTGTGGAGAGGCGTCCCCGCTCACAGTCAGAACGCCTGTTTTTCTACGTATTTTTAAGCAATAAAACCACCTGTAATTGAATAAATGTAATGTAGAGCTGTTTTATGTCATTGTGGAACATTCCAGACAGAGCAATGACATCTCCATAGAAACAAGCAGCTGACGGACCCACAACAAACAAGTTACACAGAGTACCTTTAAAGAGTAAAAAGTAAAAGTATTTTCCTCATATTTTGACTATAATAAGGCTTAAAATGCACTACAGACATGTGCTGAATTCTGTTCAACAGAAACAACTGAAACAGTCAAACAGAAACTTTTGGATAACTTAAGTGCAGCACAGACATCAGTCCAAAAAGTGTGACATACCATCATCCAGAGAGTAAACATCAGTGACCGTGTTGCACTAAGGGACCACTGCAGTTCTTCAGGGACATGAGAGTGTCTGTGTCATTGGATGTGATCAGGAGAAGATCTGGAACTTCAGCTTCATCAGCTGATGCAACCTAAACAAAGACAAAACAATGTTAGAGCCTAAACTGAACAAACCCGACTACAGCCAGTGAATAGACAGTGGCAACATGAAGGTGGCAGGTTCTGGTGAGGGAGAAACTGGAGGTGAGTGTAAGAAGAACCGGAGAGCAAGAAAGAGACAGAAGGAGAAAGGAGACAGGACAAGAGACAGCAGCAGGGGAGAGGAGAGGACACATAAGGGGGGAGTGGAGACATGGGAGAGGAGAAAATGGTAATGGCTGCAGTAATGTTATGTGTTCTGTGACTTGAACCCTGTGTAGAAAGACTACAGCACAGAGGATGTATCTCCTGCCATTTGATGTTAGTGTGGTGCACTGAGGAGTCTAAGAAAATGCTGCTGCACCAGGAGTTTGCTGCCCCGGTTTCAACCTAAAAGAATATAAAAAATGAGCAAAACATAAAAAAGGAGCTAAATTAAAAATAAACTAACAGAAGCCAAACAAATAATAATAATAATAATAATAATAATAATAATAATAATAATAATAATAATAATAATAATAATATAAGCATTATGTTTTGCATGAGCACACTGTGTGGGGATTATTAAGATAAAGACCTGGTTGCAAAAACCGGAAACCTGGAATTGGCTGTGTGCAACATAATTTAAATAAAAATGTTAGAATAAACGTATGACTTAAAAGAAGTCAATCAATTCAACACTGTACATTAAATATTACATTTACGGCTGAAACACGTTGATTAATGGCAACTAATTACTTACTGAAATAATTGCCAACAAATTTAATAACTGAATAATTGTTATCTGGACTCCAAAAGATCCAGTGAGCTGTGAGAAGGTTTCACGATTCGGACAAAGTGACTTTAAAATGGTCCAGGGAAAGTGCAAAATTTTCTGAGAAAAATTTGTCTGTAAATTTAGATTAAGAAAATTAAGAAAAATGCAGACCTGGTTTATCCTAATAGGCCTGAGTGAGGGTGAAAACTGGAAACCAGGAGTTTGCTGCCTCAGCTTCAACCTAGAAAACAAAGTGTAAATATTGTTTTTTAATAGAGATCAGTCAAATCAACACATGAAATGATACATAAAGCTTCAATAGGTCCACCTTATTTAAGATACTTTACAGCTGTATATTCAGTCGGTTTATCAATCACATAATGAAATGCAATCTGCAGGTATATCTTAATAATATTAATAATTTTACTTCACAAAGTTAAAGCACTATTGTATAATAATTACTGTGGTATTTATGCAATAAAGAGTTTCTCTTCATTTGCCAGTTTGTTGGAATTAAGAGTGACGCAGGACAAATGCAACAACAGCCCAACTCTAGACTAGTTTACACGAAAAGCAATTCTTAATGTACAATTATCACAGGATTAACGTATTTGCAATACAACTTGTAAAGCAGAAAAGACCAGGCACAACAACACACATCTTGCTGTATATTGAGCTCATTACCAGTCGTGCACCGTGCCATTGACCGTATATATGAGACCGTATATATGACCGTATATATGACCGTATATATGGAGAAGACACGTTATGCTCCTCCGTGTGACGGAGTAATCACGGAGCGAAGCGCAGTGTCACCACGAGATCTGAACAGACCCGCCGCGCTTCAACACGAAGTTCCGCTTTGACCCTCGCTTGGCTCTGACACTGGCGAAACTCCCTAAACCCAGCCCGGGCTACACTTATAACCCGGAGGGGAGCGACACCTCCGCCCACCTCGGCCCGCGCTCCTCTCGCTACCTGCGGCGGAGCTGCCTGCGCCTCAGTGGAAAGCACTGCAGTCAAACTCCAAACTTTAAACAGACAGTAGATAATTCATTTCTTAATTTATTAAAGTTTAATCTTTTTGTTACTAGTCCACAAAATCCCCAACACGTCCATATATTCAACAATATTCCCGTTTATCCGCCGTTTGCTTCGTGCTGCCTCCAGACTGAGCGGGAGACTCGAGAAACCGTTAGCGGGCAAATAACTCACTAAACCCGCAGCACCTCTCCTCCCGCTTGGCCTATACGAAGCAATGTTCGTTTGTAAAAATGATAACAAAATGTACACTGAATGAATGAAGGAAATGTAAAGTACTTACCAAATATGTAGACTCAAAGTCAAGAGCTTTCACTGCTAAAAATGTGGATCACTGTCGCTGAAGCGAGAGGACCAAGATGGCGGATTCAAACTTGTGGAAAGACTGGAGCACGTAACTCACGTACGTGACGTCACACCACGTCTTGTCAAACATTTTGAGTACAAAGACATTTTGAGCTCTAAATGATTGACCACTGTCACATCAAAACTGGAAATTTGTTCAAACACCCCAAATATTTAGAGTGCATTCAACATATTTCAAGTATTTGAGTATTCAGTGCCTAAATTTTTTACAAAGTTTAACTGTTCGGGTTTACAGTGTACAGTGTTCATGTATAATGGCTATTGGTGATGCTTTTGGTTTTCTAAAACAACATGCTGCGCCAAATGATGCTTCTTTGTGTACTGATAATATAATAAATAATAATATTTGTAATGTATAGTTCATTTGAGGCTGGCTCAGTGGCAACACACAGGCCTCACAGCAAGAAGGTTGTGGGTTCGATCCCTGGGTCACCCGGGCCTTTCTGTGTGGAGTTTGCATGTTCTCTCCGTGTCTGGATGGGTTTCCTCCGGGTGCTCCGGTTTCCCCCATCAACTCAAAACATGCAGCACCTGAACTAACATCAAGGACCATGACGTCCACCCTCCACGTCCACGTGGTGTGGGCTCACCACCTGCAGAGGGGTTCATAGGGGGTCAGGTGCTATGAGGATTGGGCAGCACGCTGCCCCTGCGACCCAGCCCGATTAAGCGGGAGAAGATGGATGGATGGATAGTTAATTTGTGATGACACTTGGTTATGTTTTAGGTTTGCTTTAATCACATGCTGTGTATGTAAAGACTGAATAGCAAAAGAAATGTGTTCATCAGTGTCCAACTGTTTTTCATTTGCCCAGTGGTCTTTTTAACATCGTAAATGGTCTTAGTCAAGTTTATCCATAGTGGCAACTTAAATAAAAAGTCCTGATTGAATCTTGTTTCTGTTTATTTAATAGAAAATGTAATTATAAGGGTGTATGTACAAATATTTTAGGTAATTAATTAGCTGAAAAGTTAACAAAACATTTACAAACACTATGTTTTAGCATGTATAACATTCAAATGGAAACTATTGGTGAAGAGTGGTTCAATACAGAGAACAATATTTCAATTAAACACATTGATGCATAATTCAGACGATATCTGTTGTAATTAGGTTTGAAATACCCAATTATATCACAGTAAATAAGCTTTATAAATGTTTTGCATTCATTGAGTGAATGGGCTTCGAATGGGTTGCTAGGATACTGCTGTTCACGCAGGGGGTGATCGTAAAACAGTTGACAGTGAAAGCAATAGGCCCTACGGCCTGTAGGGGCTCGGGCTTAAAGAAGAACATTCTGATACGAGAACAATGTTCCGCTTTTTTTTTGCCGACAAACTATACATTTTTGGAAATCTGGTGCAGCTATGTCATGGCGAGGGTCCTTGGTCACTACAGGCGAGTCACGTCGCGTCATTTTAGTTTCCGCCCCCTATGAGCATCGCTATGCGATACTAATAGGTCCTTCGCCAGCCTCTGGCGCTCGGGCCTAACAAGAGTTCAGAATATCAGCTTTAATTTCCTGGTATTTACATTTAGTGTTAAACAACTTAGGGTATATCATGGTTTATATTACACTATTAAATTATATTACACTATTACATTTCATATTTGGTGTCAAAACCCTTGCTTGCTCTACCACACATACTGTATGTTTTTTAGCTCAAATGTCTTTTGTCCTTTGTCCAAGTTGACTGGTTCTCTCTCTCTCTCTCTCTGAGAGAGAGAGAGAGAGAAACATGTGTCTCACCTTCCACGGTGGTTGGTCTCTCACCCTCATCAGCTCGGGTCCTCTACCAGAGGCCTTGAGAGTTCTGCACAGTATCTTTGCTGTCCCCAGTACTGCGCTTTTCTGGACTGAGATGTCCATTGTCCTTCCTGGGATCTGCTGTAACCACTCTTCCAGTTTGGGGGTCACGGCCCCGAGTGCTTCGATCACCACTGATGCTTTCACCTTCCAGGCCTCTCCAGCTCTTCCCTGAGCCCCTGATATTTCTCTAGTTTCTCATGTTCCTTTTTCCTGACATTGCCATCGCTCATTATTGCAATGTCCACCATGGTGGTGGACTTTGTTCTCTCGCTTGTCCAGAACCACTATGTCTGGTTGGTTCTCCATCACCATTCTATCAGTCTGTATTTGGAAGTCCACCAGGATCTTGGCTCGGTCATTCTCCACAACCTATGGAGGTGGGCTTTTTTGCCTGGGCTTTTTTGCATTTATTATTACCATTTATATTTTTGCTCTTCGATATTATATTATATTGTGATGAGTGAGCTACTGTGTCCAAATAATTTCCCTTGTGGATCAATAAAGTTTGCCTAAGTCTAAGGAGGTGATTTCACTGAGCCAAGTCACAGGTCTGCTATTACCTCACATTCGTGGACTTAAGTTAAACATAGTTTTGACTCTGGTGCATTTACTCCCTAGGTAATAAATGGCCTCAGTGTACTCACATACATAGCACAAACACTCGAACACCACGGTACTGTAGGTGAGGTGGACTAAGTGTCTGCCCAAGGGATGGATGCACAAATACAGTCCCTGACAAAAGTCTTGTCACGTATCCATTTTGTAGAAACAAAAGTTTATAACCTGACTTTAAATTAATCGATTGGTTTTAGAAATGTCTCATATGAAAGCTAAAACCCTCCCAAATTATGCTCAATATACTAAAATAAATTTGCTTAACTGAAGAAAGATTGATCATTTAATGAACACAGAAACGTCAAAACTGCGGCTACTTTTCTTAAGTAATTGCTCTGTTTTTAATTTCTTTTGCCCGGCCTCCCCTCCGAGCCCGGCTCCTTCCCCACCTGGGTACCTGTGGCCATACTGAACTGACCCACGGGCCTGGACATCTATATTATTATATATCTATTCATTTGCTGCCTTACATGAATGTTGTTTATTCCTGTTTTGATATGTCTGTGTGTATGTTTTACTCATCCAAACTTGGAACGGCCTTAGAGGAAACTGTTGTTGTGATTTTGGGCGCTACAAAAATAAATTGAATTGAATTGAAAATCGAAGAAGAGGAGCCAGGCGAGGAGGAGGAGCCGGGCGAGGAGGAGGAGCCAGGCGAGGAGGAGGAGCCGGGCGAGGAGGAGGAGAGGGGTCCAGCTGCCATCAGGCGTCTGAAAGAGTTCCACTCCACAGGGGCAGTGGGACAGGGGACAACATGTGAATAGCAATGAACAAACTACAGATGAGAACATAGTGAGTGATGCTGATGAGAAAATAGGAGGAAACAGAGGACAGTGCTCAGGTTGCCACACTTCCCCCAGCTTGTTGTCTCCTGCAGCAGCTTATCTTAGTGACATCAACTAAGTAACCTGGTCATAAGCTATTCCGAAGAGGAAGGTTTTAAGCCTGGTCTTAAATAAAGAGACTGTGGAGCCTGTTTAACACCAACAGGGAGTTGATTCCATAACACAGGAGCTTGGTAACTGAAGGCTCTCCCCCCACTGTACTTTTAGACACTCTAGGAACCACTAATAATCCTGCATTCTGAGAGTGAAGTGCTCTATTTGGCTGATAGGGGACAATGGCATCCTGAAGATATGATGGGGCCATATTGTTTAAGGCTTTGTATGTCAGGAGGAGAACTTTGAATTTAATTCTAAACTCGACAGGAAGCCAGTGCAGTGATTTTAACACAGGACTGATGTGATCACGTCTTTTAGTTCCTGTTAGGACTCTGGCCGCTGCATTTTGGACCAACTGGAAGCTTCTTAAAGTACCTTTAGTGCAGACGGTGATCAGAGAATTACAGTAATCTAGTCTGGATGTAACAAATGCATGGATAAGTTTTTCAGCATCATTTTTAGGCAAAATATTTCTGATTTTAGTTATGTTTCGCAGGTGAAAATATGCAGTTTTACAAGCTTGGTTTATATGAGCTGTGAATGAGAGATTTTGGTCAAATACGACTCCAAGTAGAGCTTGGGCTATACTCACATTGTCAAGTGAGATTATCTGGTCTGACAGAGAATCTCTCTGACCTTTAGGACCGACAACAATGACCTCTGTTTTTTCAGGATTTAAGAGCAGGTAATTCAGGGTCATCCAGGTTTTGATGTCCTTCACACAGGCACTGAGCTTATCCATTTGATCGGTCTGATTTGGTTTCATTGATAAGTACAGCTGAGTGTCATCAGCATAGCAGTGGAAATTAATGCCATGTTTTCTGATAATGTTACCTAATGGCAACATATACAGAGTAAACAGGATTGGACCAAGCACAGATCCTTGTGGAACACCACAAACTACTTTAGAGCAGGGAGAGGTGCACTGGTTTACACTAACAAACTGGTACCTATCTGATAGAGAGGATTTAAACCATTTGAGGGCGGTCCCTCTGACACCTATGTCACATTCTAACCTCTGCAGTAGAATGTTGTGATCAATGGTGTCAAACGCTGCACTGAGGTCCAGTAGGACCAGGACTGAAGCCAGCCCGTTATCAGCAGCTAGTAGCAAATCATTTGTCACTTTAAGTAGAGCAGTTTCTTTGCTGTGGTGAGCTCTGAAACCAGACTGAAATTTTTCATATAAATTATTGCCCTGCAGATGGTGACAAAGCTGTTTCACCACAACTCGTTCCAGAATCTTTGAGAGAAATGGAAGATTCGAGATAGGTCTGTAGTTGGCTAGTTCATCAGGATTTAAGCTAAGTTTTTTCAAAAGCGGTTTAATTACAGCATATTTAAAGGACTGAGGAACAAAGCCATTTTCTAATGACATATTTATTATGTTATGGATGGAACCTATTATTAGGTGGAGCTTCTTTGAGGAGTTTGACTGGAATAGGGTCGAGCAAACAAGTTGATGGTTTGGACGACATGATGACTGAGGTAATCTCCACCTCATCGACAGGAGTAAATTTGTCTAATTCTGTTAGAGGATTTATGTGGGATATTGGTGTTACTGACTGGATTTGCTGAATTTGCTCGGGGCTGATTTTTGGAGTGGCTTCGTTGATCTTGTCTCTAATGGTTGTAATTTTGTAATCGAAGAATTCAAGAAAGTCACAACTGAACTTCGATGGGAGAAGAGACTCAGGGGCAGTGTGCGATTTTGTCAGCCTGGCTACAGTGCTGAACAGAAATCTGGGGTTGCTTTTGTTTACTTCTATTAGGTTTGAATAGTATCTGGTTTGTGCTTTTCGCAGAGCGGCCTTATAAGAGAGCAGGCAGAGCTTCCATGCCTTCAGAGACTGCTCGGAGCGCGAGCGGCGCCAGAGCTTCTCTGTGCGTCTTACGTGTTGTTTGAGTGATCGCAGTTCTGGAGTAAACCAAGGAGCCGGAGGTCTTGGTTTAATGCTTTTCTGTTTTAGCGGAGCTGCAACATCGAGAGCAGATTTTAAGGTGAGCATTGTCCTATCAACAAACTGATCCATGATAATTGGATTAAAGTTGTTCTCATTGTCACATGGCATATCATTTAATACTGGCTCCATTATTTCTTTGAACTCGGCTACCGATTTTTCTGATATTGTTCTTTTCATTATAGTTTTCTCCTGCAGAGCTGGATAGTCTTTTAGTACGAATTGAAAGGTAATTAAAAAATGGTCAGAGAGTATAGGGTTTTGAGGAAGAACAATTAAATCATTAATCTCAATACCATAAGTTAGGATGAGATCAAGAGTGTGATTGTGACAGTGAGTCGGCTTGTTCACACTCTGGGTAAAACCGACCCCATCCAGGAGAGCACCAAAAGCACTGCTGAGGCTCACTGCTGTTATCAACATGAATGTTGAAATCTCCAACTATAACAATCCTTTCCCATTCCAAAACTAAACTTGAAATAAAGTCAGAAAACTCTGTCAGAAACTCGGCATATGGACCAGGAGGTCGGTAGATTGTTATGAATATAACAGCTTTTTGGTTTTTCCAGTTGGTGCACGTAATAGATTGTGCGAGGCTTTCAAAGGAGCGGAATGTATAATTAGATTTGAGGCTGAGAATTAGGCTGGAGTGAGAAATGACGGCCACACCGCCACCTCCACCTGTGCTCCTGGCACTTTGAAAGTTCACGTGACTTGGAGGTGTAGATTCGTTTAGTCTAACATAATCATTTTCCTGAAGCCATGTTTCAGTTAGAGCTAGAAGATCAATATTAAAGTCGCCAATTAAATCATTTATTAAAAGAGATTTAGAGGAGAGGGACCTGATGTTTAGCAGTCCACATTTTACACACTTATCATTTTGTTTATTTGCGACACATGTATTTATTTTTATTAAGTTAGGAGATCTGATACCTTTCCTATCAGAGTTTAGGTATGTTTTGTTTGTGCTTTTTGTGCGTGGGACATACACAGCCTCAGCCAGTCTGGGAGAATTGTTCATGCAGGGTGGCTCAGAGGAGGCCCCTGTACGTGGGGCACACACAGTCTCAGCCTGTTTGGAGCTGTTCTCGCTAACAGAGCAGTGCCTCACTAGTCTACTCTGCTCCCTAGCATCACTGACACTCCCTGAGCTATTCTGTGTGCTAGTCTTACCTGATGGTCATCTAAGACTAGCAATCATATTCTGAGCTAAGAGGGAGGAGCCAGCCGCTGTGGGATGAATGCCGTCGCTACGTATAAGCCTGGGCTTCCCCTCAAATGCCCTCCAGTGTCTATGAAGACGACACCATTCTGCGGGCACCAATTGGACAACCACTGGTTGATGGCTGAAAAGCGGCTGAACATTTCACAATTGGCATAATTTGGAAGGGGCCAGAGAAGTACACGGACTCCGACATCGACTTAGCCAAATCACAAACTGCCACTATCTGCAACTTCAGCACCTCTGACTGACCGCGCCGAGTATCGTTACCCCCCGCGTGTATAACGATCCGGCGGTACCTGTTCTTACTTCTCTTTAAAAGCCTCAGATTCCCCTCGATGTCGCCCAGTCTGGCTCCAGAGTAACACCATGTGGAAGTTGCAGGCAGTTCCACGTCCCTGACTATGGAGCTCCCTATGACTAGAGTGTCCCGCGTCCAGCTCAGGGGGGCGAACCTGTTCTGGATGGGAAGCTCCCTACTGGTCTCCTGCAGTCCTACTCTCAGCCCTGTGTCCCTGGTCTCCTGCAGTCCTACACTCAGCCCTATGTCCCTGGTCTCCTGCAGTCCTACTCTCAGCCCTGTGTCCCTGGTCTCCTGCAGTCCTACACTCAGCCCTGTGTCCCTGATCTGCAGTCCTAGTCTTAGCCCTGCGCCTGCGTCTAACTGTCACAAACCTGTCCTGGTCTGGTCCCGGCTGCACGGGATGCGCCGGGGGGCTGCTCTCGCTAGCTGCGCTCATGCTAATGCGGTCCGCGGTCCCTGCTACTGCCTGACTATAACTCGGCTTCAGCGCCTCCAATGAGCGGATCTGCATTTCTAACTCTGTAACCCTGGCCTCGAGGACGGCCACTACGCTGCACTTAGCGCAACTGTCCCTGTCACTATCAAATAAGCCAGGGTTCTCACTCCACATGTGGCAACTAGAACAGGAAAGGGGGGTGAGAGTTTTAGCCATGAAGCTAGGCTAGGCTAGATCAGGCTGAAACTACAAGCTGAAACTACAGAGAGAGAGAGGCTTAGACCACGAATTACGGAGCACTAGATGCTGAATAAACTTCGATGGTTTGACGAAGTGCTCAGGCACTAGTTTAGATGTTGGATTCGTGGATTAACAGATTCAGTAGAGTGCATGTGCATGTATATATCTGTGTGTACAGATTCTGAAGGCTCTGCTGTGAGGGATGCGCTTGTGCGCACATGTAAACAAACTTTGTATGCACACATGGCTTATGACAGTCTTATGTATCACTTTCAGTCATATTTGAGTCTTACATAGCCAAGCTAACTATATTTTTGTTAAATTAATTTGTTATAGAAGAGAAGCATGTGAATGGGCTTGAAAACATATGAGCAACAAAACCTGCATTATATGGACTAGCCTACATCAAATCCTGAGCAGCATATAAAAACTAAACGATTTACTTCGAGCTGACTAGAAATGCACCTTTGTTAGTATATAATTACAAGTGAACCCACTAACCATTGAGAAGAGTTCATTTCAAGCCTAGAGTCCAAAGGTTCGTCTTGTTCGACATCTTCGTCCTCCGGGTCAGATTCCGGTTCAAACATGTAGGGTTGGACAGTAAATGCTTCTGGTTGTGCTATTTTTAATCTGTAGAAAAAAGTTATCTAATGTCAGGAAAACTTCCACACTGCACAGTTCTGTTATGTAGTGGACTAGAACAATGGCTGCGGGGGCGTAGCACAACAGTCCCAGGTGCCGGGAAGGGGCAGGGCTGTGAAGGAGCTCATTTGCATTAAAGGAGCCAGCGCAAAACGAGTCATTTTCTGTCAGTGCTCTGACAGAGGGGAGGAGAATGGGCTCTGGAGCATAAATTATGAGAAATTAAGATGATAGGATCATATATTACAGGTATTTTACACAATTCATTCATGTTTTGGTATTTTGTAGGAGCATAATATTTGTTCTTTAACCATTTCCATGGAATCATGCAGATGACATGCCACCTCTGGAGGGTTACATACTACAGCTTTAAATTGGGGAGATAAAGATGAACATAATATACTAACTGACATACTAACAAAAGATTACATATTGGCACAGACGTGTAAGAAGAGGGGATGTTCATGTGTGGCTGTGCTAAGAGGAAAGGTCACACTCCCTGTGTGTATACTGTTTATTTTTGTGATGAAATCTTTTGCAGGAAGAGTAAAGCCTCAGAAAAGAAGAAAGAAAGTGCTCACTCCACACATGTGCAGGTGGAAATGTCAGAGGATGTAACACAAGCCGGCCTTAACAGGACCCAGTGTGCGCACATGGAAACACCAACATGGACACTTAAAGCTCCTCCGTCTGTTCCACAACAAAGAACTGAAGTGAACCATTTATGCAATTAGAGCTGTTTTTATTGCTGAATACACACACTGATAAATGTGCACTCCACAGATCTGATCAGTGGCGGCTGATGGTATCATTTTTTTTTTAAATAATTTTTTAAATATGCTAAATATATATATTATAAACAGGGGTACACATAACTTTTTCAGTGAGTTACTCAGGCGAGTACCAGGAGATGGAGTTTGGTACTCACTAGAGGTAAGATCGGGCTTAAAAAATCCAGCCCGACCCGACCCGACCCGCGGGTATTAAAACCCGACCCGACCCGAGCCCGACCAATTAACTTGATTCGCAGGCCCGAGCCCGAAGCAAACCCCAAATTTGAGGCGATATAAGAGTCCACAAGGTTGTATCTTTTTCCCTGTGTGAGACGCAGGCTTCATTGGCCTGTGGCAGTCCGAGGAATATAACTAGTAGTGTCATAAAAAAAACACCATCTTTAAACAACACAATGTTATTTTCAAAATGAAATAAAAAGTAGTACTTTCTGTTTTATTCCCATGTGGCCTTATAAGTGTGTATCCCTCAGTGGTCCAGGTAGTGCTCCATGGGTGTACAGTAGTCTATGTGCTCTTCTACTTGTTCTGATACAGATCAACATCATTCTAAAGACATTCAGGAAAGGTTCATTTCTGTCTTGTCAATGGAACGTTTTAAAATATTGATACCTGCATATCTAGTTTTAATATTAGTTTTAGTATCAATTAGTATCTGAATTCTGATACTATTGACAACCGCAGTAACTAGTAGTGACCAGAGGAGCATCAGCTGTGCCAAACCCGACAGAATAACATGAGAATGATGGCAACAAAGAGCAGAAAATAAAATAGTTTGTAGTTTGTGCTACTTTCAGAGGTGAGTAGTGCTTAGCTACATTTACTTGAGTAACTTTTTAAAGACATTGTTCTTTTCAGAGTACTTTCTAGCAGCATCCCTTTACTCCTTGAGGAATATTGTTTTACTGAAGTAACAAGACTCATCTTTGAGTAAAGGTTCCTCTTCCCACTGTGAGCAAGTCAACAAAACAATATGAATAGATATGATGTTTTGTGTGTCTAATCTTTGTGTCTATCCATTGAAAATACTACATTTTGTTAATTATCAATTTATTTATTTTCTTTTTCCTCACATAACATTCATTTAAAGTTATAAATCAGATGTTATGTCTTGAGAGTCGACTCAAACTTTGAGTAGTAGTTCTCCTGAAAACTCTTTTTTATTCTTTAATTTCTTTGACTTTGCACTTCTTTATATAAAATTACTCTTACTTCAATTCAATTCAATTTATTTTTGTAGTGCCCAAAATCACAACAACAGTTGCCTCTAAGGCCGTTCCAAGATTTGGATGAGTAAAACATACACACAGACATATCAGAACAGGAATAAACAACATTCATGTAAAGCAGCAAATGAAACATGGTCCAGTCATCCCCTGTCCTTAGACCCTCCTTCTCAGCAAGGAAAAACTCCAAAAAACCCAGGGTCCTGGGAAAAAGAAGAAACCTCGGGGAGAACTACAGTGAAGGAGAGATCCACTCCCATGGACGGACAGGCTATAGATGTCCAGGCCCGTGGGCCAGTTCAGTATGACCACAGCTACCCAGGTGGAGAAGGAGCCGGGGAGGAGGAGGAGGAGCCGGGGAGGAGGAGGAGGAGCCGGGCGAGGAGGAGGAGGAACCGGGCGAGAAGGAGGAGAGGGGTCCAGCTGCCATCAGGCGTCTGAAAGAGTTCCACTCCACAGGGGCAGTGGGACAGGGGACAACATGTGAATAGCAATGAACGAGCTACAGATGAGAACATAGTGAGTGATGCTGATGAGAAAATAGGAGGAAACAGAGGACAGTGCTCAGGTTGCCACACTTCCCCCAGCTTGTTATCTCCTGCAGCAGCTTATCTTAGTGACATCAACTAAGTAACCTGGTCATAAGCTATTCCGAAGAGGAATAAGCCTGGTCTTAAATAAAGAGACTGTGGAGCCTGTTTAACACCAACAGGGAGTTGATTCTATATCGTATATTCCCAATAGTACTTGAGTACTATTTTTGGCTACTCTACCACCTCTGAATTATTTCTAGAGTCAAAATGAGGCAGTGCATATTGGAAAACAAGTAGATATCCGTGGCAGTAAAATAATGGGAATGGGGCCATGCATTATAGAAAGGACGCAAACAAATACGTACAGGCATTTCAATCATGAGGCGTTTAATCGAAAAAGTTGGACTGTGCTGTCTAAGACTCTACCACACGCTTTTTATATTTTATGACGTTCTGCAGAGAAATAGCCCATAATCATAACAGTGGTGATAAATGTGGAACATGGCTTCATTCACACGGAGAACAATAGTGTCTCGGTCAGATTGGTGTGAGTATAGAGGGCCATACATTTGACATTTCCACTTAATTAGCAGTTACCATGCGACTAAGTAAAGCCCCAAAGCACTCTGACACCAAGCTGATTATTCCGTCTGTCGCGCTCCAAATACATCATTACCGCCACGAGCCGGCGTCTTAGAACGGATCAGGACGCGATCAAACGGACGCAGCCTCAGAAGCATGTGGCTAACGTGAGCGGTCAGCGGGGGGAGGGCCGACATGCTAAGCGTGAAAGGCTCCTCACTACTGCCGAGTGTGTTACAGAAGTCCTATTGGGATTTTATAGCTTATCAGAATCATAGCATTAGTGTTTCAGCTTTTATTACTTAAAATTATTAAAACATGTAAGAAAAAAAATAACAAGAAACAGATGCTTTACAAATCCTTGTTTTGATGCACAGAGAGGCCTTTACACAGGGTTTATTGGGTTTCAGTCGGGGTACCTGAAGTTCAGTGCTTTCTGACTGGATGATAAAAAACTAAACGTAAAATACATTATTTTTACATCATGTTATTATATTTGATACATGTTGAGGAAAGCAGGGGAGGAGAAGAGAAAAAGAGAGACAGAAAGACAGAGAACTACAGCCAGGGCAGGAGGAGAGTGCAGAAGTGCAGCCACAGCAGTACAGAGAGAGTGAGTGTATATGTGTGTATCAGTCTGTAGCTCAACTCGTAAGTCACCGAACTTCCACACTAATACCTGAGAGAGAGACCTGGAGACACACTGCATCCTGGCTGCACAGGAGTTTGAGATCTATGAGACAAGGCTGTGTGCACAGAGGTCCCTGAGACTGTTCAGTTCAAACACTAAGATGCTGGCAGGGAAAGCACACAAGCAGCAACATAACTAAGTGATGGGCAAAAGTGTACAGAAATACCTGTGCAGAGAACTAAGTAACTGGAGAACCTCCAAAGACCGAGCCAAGATTTGGTGGGACTGAGGAACTGGGTGATGACATCAGTGGGACTGACTCAATGCTGATGGTGAACCAACAGGACAAAGTGGTGGATAAATAAAGTCATGGTGGACATTTCAACACCAGGTTATGGTAACATGAGGAAAAGGCAACAGTCCCAGAGGCTCAGAGCAGAGCTGGAGACAAACCCTCTAATGGCTTCATGGCAGTTATCTCAAAGGTGAGGTTTGGGCTTTGAGAAGCCAGTTCAATGAACTAAAGCTCTGTAGAATAACCCTGTGGCCTTTGTTCAAACTCACCTGTGCTCTGTGCTCTTCTGTCTGATCTGGTGCACTATCAGGCAGCAGTAATACAGAGAGCATCTAGTGGTGATATAAGAGAATACAGGCAGACAATTCAATTTCACACAGTAATTAATGGATGTTTTCCCCTTCTGAATAATAATTATCATAATCATAACCAAAGCCTGGAGTGAAGCAAAATGAAACAAAACTACTTTGGGTGTGTTTTTGAAAAGGTAACAACATTCAAATATCACTTACTCAATTTATAAAAGAAACACATTTTTTCCCTCAAATTTGTTTGCATTTTTATCCTGATTAACACTGAACCACCACAGAAAATAGCACAGAAGCAATGCAAGATTTTTGCACTAAAACATACTTGGCCTCATATAACATGTTTGTTTTTTAATGATAAGTATTGTAGTGTGTGCAGTGTTTTATTTATTTAACAGGAACTCCCAGATTTCCCTCTCACACACTTCCTCCAGCTCCAAAGGACGATGTGGTGCACTGTTCTGTGAGCTCAGCCCCTGCACAGGGATTCATGGGGGTCGGGTGTTTCTGTTTCTGGCTCTATTTAAATAAATATAAATAGACTCAGTCTTTTGAACGTCTTTTTGAAATAAACAGATACAAAATAATCTGATCCCATGAAAAAGCCAAAAGTCTACTGCTCACAAGAGTCAATTTTACATAGTTTAAGTGCTTTAAAGGTGCACTGTGTAACTGTGCTTGTGGTGATGTATTATTCCAGAGCACAACATGACACATGTCCATCTTGAATTCATTCAATTTAAGTTATTTTTCTTGCTCAAAAAATACCTTGAAATACATGCATTCTTACTGTGAGTGGGGACCACAGAGTGTATATATGAGTGGACTAAGTGAGTGTGTCGTCTCCACAGCGTCAGCGTCGCTCAAATGAGGCTCCCAATGCCAAGGTTACAGGAGCGAATCTGGAGCCAGGCTCCATATTTGGAAATCTGACCACAGGTATTATAGCAACCACAAGAGACTGAGGTGGTTAAATGTGCCGCCCTCCTCATGGCAGAGCTGCGATGTGATCATATATGCCACATGTGTCTAACATGCGGCCCGGGGGCCAGATCCGGCCCTCCAAGACCTTTAATCTGGCCCTCGGCTGATTTTTCTATTAAAATACTTAAAATTTTCAGATTTTTCTGTTAATTTTCTGCACCGTTTAGCACAGCAGCGTCTCCGGCGTTTCTGTACGTTGCGACTCCCACCAGAGCAGCACAAATGAAGACTTTCCTCTTTCCAAACGCTCTTAAAGGACGATCGTTTTGACTGTCGACCGTGACCCTCATCAGCAAAATGTCAAAAAATAAGAAAAGCAGATGCTGAGTTCAGGATTTCCCAAGAAAAATAGACAGAGGTGAATGGGAAATCTGTGCTCAGTGTGTTTGGAACAAGTGGCGTTGCTCGAGGAATATAATCTTAAACACCACTACGAGACACGGAGAAAAATACAATAACTTGAAGAGAGAACTGAGTTTTCTGATCCGGCCCTTTTGGGATCAAAGTAGGCTGCATACGGCCCCCGGAACAAAATGAGTTTGACACCCCTGATATATGCAGTCGGGCACGGGTCGCTCTATTTAGGCTATTCTTGAGAATAATAAGGAATTGTAATTGTTTGAGATATTTTGTCAATTTATTTCAAAAAATAGTCAATTGGGGCTGGAAAACAGGAAGGGAACTTACTTTGGAGCGAAACGTGCTGTCAATCAAACCTGTTGCTAATGCTCGGCAGCAGCGACCTCGGGAAATTAAGGAGTCTGATTGGTCTGTCATTTATGTTCATATCTTGATTTAGGAACAAGATAGAGAAATGAATATTTCAGGATCCTGTGTACGAAAGGACGATGCCGTCCTTACATACGAACAATTTAGGACCAAAATGATGAGGCCACAGCAGCAGTTACAGACAGAGGAGCCAGAAGATCCCAATGTGAGTCAATGGGGAAAAGGGAGAGAAGGAACCAGAGGAGCCTCCTGGAGCACTTCCTGTTTGGCACACGGCAGCTAATGGGTTAGCTATGTCCACTCATGTATATACGGTCTATGGTGGGGACCCCCTCCATAGATCTGGCTTATAACTTGGTGGCGTCACATGTCTAATATGATATTGTGGCACACGACAGGCAAAGCAAAAACATCATCACGCACACAAGTCGTGAACGGACCCTGTCCCAGAAAAGTTACAGAGTGAACCTTCAAGTGAGCATAATGTGACTTCAAAACAATATCACTCAAGTAAATGTCCAAGATAATTGTAAGAGTCTGGATATAATATCCGACTTATCCATTTGTTCCACAGTGAGATTCTAAATTGGACACAACACTGTTATAAATAGACAATGTTGATCTATACAGTACTTCCCATAGTGTGTTTCTGCCCCTGGGCATGTCGTAGCATTAGCCCGGATCAAACGATAGCCCCTCCGCTCTGTCATCTGAAGCTAAATGGTGTTTTGACACTGTTGATTAGGGCTGACATCTGGAGTAAGTTAGCACGGCGCGGTGTTAGCGCTTCAGTGATAAACAACAGGAGAGTGATGACTTTTATGGTTGTAGATGACAGATGATTTGGCCTGAGCGCCACCGTAACTGAGCTCAGACTGCAGCACATAAACAAGCCTCCAACACAGACACAGAGTACAGACAGGTGAGGAGAAGAGAGAACAGAGTACAGACAGGTGAGGAGAAGAGAGAACAGAGTACAGACAGGTGAGGAGAAGAGAGAGGAGAGTACAGACAGGTGAGGAGAAGAGAGAACAGAGTACAGACAGGTGAGGAGAAGAGAGAACAGAGTACAGACAGGTGAGGAGAAGAGAGAACAGAGTACAGACAGGTGAGGAGAAGAGAGAACAGAGTACAGACAGGTGAGGAGAAGAGAGAACAGAGTACAGACAGGTGAGGAGAAGAGAGAACAGAGTACACACAGGTGAGGAGAAGAGAGAGGAGAGTACAGACAGGTGAGGAGAAGAGAGAACAGAGTACAGACAGGTGAGGAGAAGAGAGAACAGAGTACAGACAGGTGAGGAGAAGAGAGAACAGAGTACAGACAGGTGAGGAGAAGAGAGAGGAGAGTACAGACAGCTGAGGAGAAGAGAGAACAGAGTACAGACAGGTGAGGAGAAGAGAGAACAGAGTACAGACAGGTGAGGAGAAGAGAGAGGAGAGTACAGACAGCTGAGGAGAAGAGAGAACAGAGTACAGACAGGTGAGGAGAAGAGAGAGGAGAGTACAGACAGGTGAGGAGAAGAGAGAGGACAGAGAACAGAGTACAGACAGGTGAGGAGAAGAGAGAACAGAGTACAGACAGGTGAGGAGAAGAGAGAACAGAGTACAGACAGGTGAGGAGAAGAGAGAACAGAGTACAGACAGGTGAGGAGAAGAGAGAACAGAGTACAGACAGGTGAGGAGAAGAGAGAGGAGAGTACAGACAGGTGAGGAGAAGAGAGAACAGAGTACAGACAGGTGAGGAGAAGAGAGAACAGATTACAGACAGGTGAGGAGAAGAGAGAGGAGAGTACAGACAGGTGAGGAGAAGAGAGAACAGAGTACAGACAGGTGAGGAGAAGAGAGAACAGAGTACAGACAGGTGAGGAGAAGAGAGAACAGAGTACAGACAGGTGAGGAGAAGAGAGAACAGAGTACAGACAGGTGAGGAGAAGAGAGAACAGAGTACAGACAGGTGAGGAGAAGAGAGAACAGAGTACAGACAGGTGAGGAGAAGAGAGAACAGAGTACAGACAGGTGAGGAGAAGAGAGAACAGAGTACAGACAGGTGAGGAGAAGAGAGAGGAGAGTACAGACAGGTGAGGAGAAGAGATAACAGAGTACAGACAGGTGAGGAGAAGAGAGAACAGATTACAGACAGGTGAGGAGAAGAGAGAACAGAGTACAGACAGGTGAGGAGAAGAGAGAGGAGAGTACAGACAGCTGAGGAGAAGAGAGAACAGAGTACAGACAGGTGAGGAGAAGAGAGAACAGAGTACAGACAGGTGAGGAGAAGAGAGAGGAGAGAGAACAGAGTACAGACAGGTGAGGAGAAGAGAGAACAGAGTACAGACAGGTGAGGAGAAGAGAGAGGAGAGTACAGACAGGTGAGGAGAAGAGAGAACAGAGTACAGACAGGTGAGGAGAAGAGAGAACAGATTACAGACAGGTGAGGAGAAGAGAGAGGAGAGTACAGACAGGTGAGGAGAAGAGAGAACAGAGTACAGACAGGTGAGGAGAAGAGAGAACAGAGTACAGACAGGGGAGGAGGAGAGAGAACAGAGTACAGACAGGTGAGGAGAAGAGAGAACAGAGTACAGACAGGTGAGGAGAAGAGAGAACAGAGTACAGACAGGTGAGGAGAAGAGAGAACAGAGTACAGACAGGTGAGGAGAAGAGAGAACAGAGTACAGACAGGTGAGGAGGAGAGAGAACAGAGTACAGACAGGTGAGGAGAAGAGAGAACAGAGTACAGACAGGTGAGGAGAAGAGAGAACAGAGTACAGACAGGTGAGGAGAAGAGAGAACAGAGTACAGACAGGTGAGGAGAAGAGATAACAGAGTACAGACAGGTGAGGAGAAGAGAGAGGGAGAGAGAACAGAGTACAGACAGGTGAAGAGAAGAGAGAGGGAGAGAGAACAGAGTACAGCCAGGTGAGGAGAAGAGAGAGGAGAGAGAACAGAGTACAGACAGGTGAGGAGAAGAGAAAACAGAGTACAGACAGGTGAGGAGGAGAGAGAACAGAGTACAGAGAAGTGAGGAGGAGAGAGAACAGAGTACAGACAGGTCAGGAGAAGAGAGAACAGAGTACAGACAGGTGAGGAGAAGAGAGAACAGAGTACAGACAGGTGAGGAGAAGAGAGAACAGAGTACAGACAGGTGAGGAGAAGAGAGAGGAGAGTACAGACAGCTGAGGAGAAGAGAGAACAGAGTACAGACAGGTGAGGAGAAGAGAGAACAGAGTACAGACAGGTGAGGAGAAGAGAGAGGAGAGAGAACAGAGTACAGACAGGTGAGGAGAAGAGAGAACAGAGTACAGACAGGTGAGGAGAAGAGAGAACAGAGTACAGACAGGTGAGGAGAAGAGAGAACAGATTACAGACAGGTGAGGAGATGAGAGATGAGAGTACAGACAGGTGAGGAGAAGAGAGAGGAGAGTACAGACAGCTGAGGGAGAAGAGAGAACAGAGTACAGACAGGTGAGGAGAGAAGAGAGAACAGAGTACAGACAGGTGAGGGAGGAGAGAGAACAGAGTACAGACAGGTGAGGAGAAGAGAGAACAGAGTACAGACAGGTGAGGAGAAGAGAGAACAGAGTACAGACAGGTGAGGAGGAGAGAGAACAGAGTACAGACAGGTGAGGAGAAGAGAGAACAGAGTACAGACAGGTGAGGAGAAGAGAGAACAGAGTACAGACAGGTGAGGAGAAGAGAGAACAGAGTACAGACAGGTGAGGAGAAGAGATAACGGAGTACAAACAGGTGAGGAGAAGAGAGAGGGAGAGAGAACAGAGTACAGACAGGTGAGGAGAAGAGAGAGGGAGAGAGAACAGAGTACAGACAGGTGAGGAGAAGAGAGAGGAGAGAGAACAGAGTACAGACAGGTGAGGAGAAGAGAGAACAGAGTACAGACAGGTGAGGAGGAGAGAGAACAGAGTACAGAGAAGTGAGGAGGAGAGAGAACAGAGTACAGACAGGTCAGGAGAAGAGAGAACAGAGTACAGACAGGTGAGGAGAAGAGAGAACAGAGTACAGACAGGTGAGGAGAAGAGAGAACAGAGTACAGACAGGTGAGGAGAAGAGAGAACAGAGTACAGACAGGTGAGGAGAAGAGAGAACAGAGTACAGGCAGGTGAGGAGAAGAGAGAGGAGAGAGAACAGAGTACAGACAGGTGAGGAGAAGAGAGAACAGAGTACAGACAGGTGAGGAGAAGAGAGAACAGAGTACAGACAGGTGAGGAGAAGAGAGAACAGAGTACAGACAGGTGAGGAGAAGAGAGAACAGAGTACAGACAGGTGAGGAGAAGAGAGAGGAGAGTACAGACAGGTGAGGAGAAGAGAGAACAGAGTACAGACAGGTGAGGAGAAGAGAGAACAGATTACAGACAGGTGAGGAGAAGAGAGAGGAGAGTACAGACAGGTGAGGAGAAGAGAGAACAGAGTACAGACAGGTGAGGAGAAGAGAGAACAGAGTACAGACAGGTGAGGAGGAGAGAGAACAGAGTACAGACAGGTGAGGAGAAGAGAGAACAGAGTACAGACAGGTGAGGAGAAGAGAGAACAGAGTACAGACAGGTGAGGAGAAGAGAGAACAGAGTACAGACAGGTGAGGAGAAGAGAGAGGAGAGAGAACAGAGTACAGACAGGTGAGGAGAAGAGAGAACAGAGTACAGACAGGTGAGGAGAAGAGAGAACAGAGTACAGACAGGTGAGGAGAAGAGAGAACAGATTACAGACAGGTGAGGAGAAGAGAGAGGAGAGTACAGACAGGTGAGGAGAAGAGAGAGGAGAGTACAGACAGCTGAGGAGAAGAGAGAACAGAGTACAGACAGGTGAGGAGAAGAGAGAACAGAGTACAGACAGGTGAGGAGGAGAGAGAACAGAGTACAGACAGGTGAGGAGAAGAGAGAACAGAGTACAGACAGGTGAGGAGAAGAGAGAACAGAGTACAGACAGGTGAGGAGGAGAGAGAACAGAGTACAGACAGGTGAGGAGAAGAGAGAACAGAGTACAGACAGGTGAGGAGAAGAGAGAACAGAGTACAGACAGGTGAGGAGAAGAGAGAACAGAGTACAGACAGGTGAGGAGAAGAGATAACAGAGTACAGACAGGTGAGGAGAAGAGAGAGGGAGAGAGAACAGAGTACAGACAGGTGAGGAGAAGAGAGAGGGAGAGAGAACAGAGTACAGACAGGTGAGGAGAAGAGAGAGGAGAGAGAACAGAGTACAGACAGGTGAGGAGAAGAGAGAACAGAGTACAGACAGGTGAGGAGGAGAGAGAACAGAGTACAGACAAGTGAGGAGGAGAGAGAACAGAGTACAGACAGGTGAGGAGAAGAGAGAACAGAGTACAGACAGGTGAGGAGAAGAGAGAACAGAGTACAGACAGGTGAGGAGAAGAGAGAACAGAGTACAGACAGGTGAGGAGAAGAGAGAACAGAGTACAGACAGGTGAGGAGAAGAGAGAACAGAGTACAGACAGGTGAGGAGAAGAGAGAGGACAGAGAACAGAGTACAGACAGGTGAGGAGAAGAGAGAACAGAGTACAGACAGGTGAGGAGAAGAGAGAACAGAGTACAGACAGGTGAGGAGAAGAGAGAACAGAGTACAGACAGGTGAGGAGAAGAGAGAACAGAGTACAGACAGGTGAGGAGAAGAGAGAGGAGAGTACAGACAGGTGAGGAGAAGAGAGAACAGAGTACAGACAGGTGAGGAGAAGAGAGAACAGATTACAGACAGGTGAGGAGAAGAGAGAGGAGAGTACAGACAGGTGAGGAGAAGAGAGAACAGAGTACAGACAGGTGAGGAGAAGAGAGAACAGAGTACAGACAGGTGAGGAGGAGAGAGAACAGAGTACAGACAGGTGAGGAGAAGAGAGAACAGAGTACAGACAGGTGAGGAGAAGAGAGAACAGAGTACAGACAGGTGAGGAGAAGAGAGAACAGAGTACAGACAGGTGAGGAGGAGAGAGAACAGAGTACAGACAGGTGAGGAGAAGAGAGAACAGAGTACAGACAGGTGAGGAGAAGAGAGAACAGAGTACAGACAGGTGAGGAGAAGAGAGAGGAGAGAGAACAGAGTACAGACAGAGAAGTAAAGAGAGAGAAAACAAAATACAGCCAGAGAAGTAAATAGGGAGAAAACAAACTACAGGCAGAGAAGTAAAGAGAGAAAACAAACTAAAGACAGAGAAGTACAGAGAGAGTAAAACTACACACAGAGAAGTAAAGAGAGAGAGAAAACAAACTACAGCTAGAGAAGTAAAGACAGAGCAAACAAACTATAGACAGATGTAAAGACAGGGTGAACTACAGCCGGAGACGTAAAGAGGGAGAAAACAAACTACAGCCAGAGAAGTAAAGATATAGAAAAGTAATTACAGCCAGAGAAGTAAAGAGAGAGAAAACAAACTATGAACAGAGGAATAAAGAGAGAAAACAAACTACAGCCAGAGAAGTAAGAGAGAAAACAAACTGCAGCCAGAGAAGTAAGAGAGAAAACAAACTACAGGAAGAGAAGTAAAGACATATAAAACAAACAACAGAAAGAGAAGTAAAGACAGGGTGAACTACAGCCAGAGATGTAACGAGAGAGAGAAAAAAAAACTACAGACAGAGAAGTAAAGAGACAGAAAACAAATTACAGCCAGAGAAGTAAAGAGAGAGAAAACAAACTACAGACAGAGAAGTAAAGAGAGAGAGAAAACAAACTACAGGTAGAGAAGTAAAGAAAGAGAAAACAAACAACAGACAAAGAAGTAAGAGAGAAAACAAACAACAGACAGAGAAGTAAGAGTGAAAACAAACTACAGACAGAGAAGTAAAGAGACATAAAAGTAATTACAGCCAAAGAAGTAAAGAGAGAGAAAACAAACTATGAACAGAGGAATAAAGAGAGAAAACAAACTACAGGAAGAGAAGTAAGAGAGAAAACAAACAACAGACAGAGAAGTAAGAGAGAAAACAAACTACAGGAAGAGACGTAAAGACATATAAAACAAACTACAGACAGAGAAGTAATGAGAGAGAGAAAAAAAAACTACAGACAGAGAAGTAAAGAGACAGAAAACAAATTACAGCCAGAGAAGTAAAGAGAGAGAAAACAAACTACAGACAGAGAAGTAAAGTGGGAGGAAACAAACTACAGACAGAGATGTAAAGAGAGGGTGAACTACAGACAGAAAAGTAAAGAAAGAGAAAACACACTACAGACAGAGAAGTAAAGAGAGATAAAACAAACTACAGACAGAAGTAAAGGCAGGGTGAACTACAAACAGAGAAGTAGAGAGAGAGAGAAAACAAACTACAGACAGAGAAGTAAAAAGGCAGAAAATAAATTACAGCCAGAGAAGTACAGTGAGAGAGAAAACAAACTACAGACACAGAAGTAAAGACATAAAAAACAAATTACAGACAGAGAAGTAAAAAGAGAGAAAACAAAATATAGGCAGAGAGATAAAGAGAGAAAACAAACTACAGCCAGAGAAGCAAAAAGAGGGAAAGTCAAACTACAGACAGAAGTAAAGACAGGGTGAACTACAGACAGAGAAGAAAAGAGGGAGAAAACAAACTACAGACAGAGAAGTAAAGAGAGAGAAAGCAAACTACAGGCAGAGAAGTAAAAAGAGACAGAGAAAATAACCTGCAGGCAGAGAAGTAAAGAGAGAAAACAAACTACAGGCAGAGAAGTAAAGAGAGAAAACAAACTACAGACTGAGAAGTAAAGAAAGAGAAAGCACACTACAGACAGAGAAGTAAAGAGACAGAAAACAAACTGACAGAGATGTAAAGAGAGAAAACAAACTACAGCCAGAGAAGTAAAGAGAGAAAACAAACTGAAGATAGACAAGTAAAGAGAGAGAAAACAAACTATAGTTAGATAAGTAAAGAGAGAGAGAGAAAACAAACTACAGGCAGAGAAGTAAAGAGTGAAAACAAACTACAGGCAGAGAAGTAAAAAGAGAGAAAACAAAATACAGGCAGAGAAGTAAAAAGAGAGAAAACAAACTACAGACAGAGAAGTAAAGAGAGAGAAAACAAACTACAGACAGAAAAGTAATGAGAGCAAACAAACTATAGACAGAAGTAAAGAGAGAGTTAACAAACTGCAGATAGAGAAGTAAAGAGTGAAAACAAACTACAGGCAGAGAAGTAAAAAGGGTGAATACAAAATGCAGGCAGAGAAGTAAAGAGAGAAAACAAACTACAGGCAGAGAAGTAAAGAGAGAGAGAGTAAACAAATTACAGGCAGAGAAGTAAAGAGAGAGAAAACAAATTATGAAGAGAGACGTAAAGAGAGAAAACAAACTACAGCCGGAGAAGCAAAAAGAGATAAAATCAAACAACAGACAGAAGTAAAGACAGATAAAACAAACTACTACAAGAAGTAAAGACAGGGTGAACTACAGCCAGAGAAGTAAAGAGAGAGAAAATAAATTACAGCCAGAGAAGTACAGAGAGAGAAAACAAACTACAGACACAGAAGTAAAGACATATACAAAAAACTACATGCAGAGAAGTAAATTGAGAGGGAAAACAAACTACAGGCAGAGAAGTAAAAAGGGAAAAAACAAACTACAGGCAGAGAAGTAAAGAGAGAAAACAAACTGCAGGCAGAGAAGTAAAGAGTGAAAAACTACAGGCAGAGAAATAAAAAGAGAAAACAAAATAAGGGCAGAGAAGTAAAGAGAGAAAACAAACTTTGAGCAGAGAAGTAAAGAGAAAAAACAAACTACAGCCAGGGAAGTAAAGACAGAGAAAACAAAGTGCAGATAGAGAGGTAAAGAGAGAGAGAACAAACTACAGGCAGAGAAGTAAAGAGAGAGAAAACAAACTACAGGCAGATAAGTAAAAAGAGAGAGAAAACAAAATACAGGCAGAGAAGTAAAAAGAGAAAAAACAAACTACAGGCAGAGAAGTAAAGAGAGAAAAACTACAGGCAGAGAAGTAAAAAGAGAGAACAAACTACAGACTGAGAAGTAAAGAGAGGGTGAACTACAGACAGAGAAGTAAAGAAAGAGAAAACACACTGCAGAGAAGTAATGAGAGCAAACAAATTACAAACAGAGGTGTAAAGAGAGAGCAAACAAATGATAGACAGAATTAAAGAGAGAGAATAAGCAAACTACAGATAGAGAAGTAAAGAGAGAGAAAACAAACTACAGGCAGAGAAGTAAAAGGAGAGAAAACAAAATACAGGCAGAGAAGTAAAGAGAGAAAACAAACTACAGACAGAGAAGTAAAGAGAGGGTGAACTACAGACAGAGAAGTAAAGAGGGAGAAAACAAACTACAGACAGAGAAGTAAAGAGACAGAAAACAAATTGCAGATAGAGAAGCAAAGAGAGAGACAACAAACTACAGGCAGAGAAGTAAAGAGAGAGATAAAACAAACTACAGGCAGAGAAGTAAAAAGAAAGAAACCAAACAACAGAGAAGTAAAGAGAGAGAAAACAAACTACAGGCAGAGAAGTAAGGAGAGAGAAAACAAACTACAGGCAGAGAAGTAAAGAGAAAGAGAAAACAAACTACAGACAGAGAAGTAAAGACAGGCTGAACTACAGACAAAGAAGAAAAGAGGGAGAAAACAAACTACAGACAGAAGTAAAGAGAGAAAACAAACTACAGGCAGAGAAGTAAAGAGTGAAAAACTACAGGCAGAGAAGTAAAAATAGAGAAAACAAAAAATAGAGAAGTAAAGAGAGAGAAAACAAAATACAGGCAGAGAAGTAAAGAGAGATATAAAACAAACTACAGGCAGAGAAGTAAAGAGAGAAAACAAACTACAGACAGAGAAGTGAAGAAAGAGAAACAACACTACAGACAGAGAAGTAAAGAGAGAAAACAAACTACAGGCAGATAAGTAAACAGAGAGATAAAACAAACTACAGGCAGAGAAGTAAAGACAGAAAACAAACTACAGGCAGAGAACTAAAAAGAAAGAAAGCAAAAAATAGAGAAGTGAAGAGAGAGAAAAAAATACAGGCAGAGAAGTAAAGAGAGAAAACAAACTACAGGCAGAAGATTAAAAAGAGAGAGAGAAAACAACCTGCAGGCAGAGAAGTAAAGAGATAAAACAAACTACAGAGAGACAGTAAAGAGAGAGCAAACAAACTATAGACAGAGAAGTAAAGAGATAAAACAAACTACAGAGAGACAGTAAAGAGAGAGCAAACAAACTATAGACAGAGAAGTAAAGAGAAAACTACAGACAGAGACTTAAAGACAGACTGAACTACAGACAGAGATGTAAAGAGAGAGAGAACAAACTATGAACAGAGAAGTAAAGATAGAAAACAAATTACAGCCAGAGAAGTCAAGACAGAGAAAACAAACTACAGGCAGAGAAGTAAAGAGAGATAAACTACAGGCAGAGAAGTAAAGAGAGAGAACAAACTACAGACTGAGAAGTAAAGAGAGGGTGAACTACAGACAGAGAAGTAAAGAAAGAGAAAACACACTACAGAGAAGTAATGAGAGAAAACAAATTACAAACAGAGAAGTAAAGAGAGAGCAAAGAAACTATAGACAGAATTGAAGAGAGAGAAAACAAACTACAGGCAGAGCAGTAAAGAGTGAAAACAAACTACAGGCAGAGAACTAAAAAGAGAGAAAACAAAATACAGGCAGAGAAGTAAAGAGAGAAAACAAACTACAGACAGAGAAGTAAAGAGAGGGTGAACTACAGACAGAGAAGTAAAGAGGGAGAAAACAAACTACAGACAGAGAAGTAAAGAGACAGAAAACAAACTGCAGATAGAGAAACAAAGAGAGAGATAACAAACTAAAGGCAGAGAAGTAAAAAGAGAGAAAACAAAATACAGACAGAGAAGTAAAGAGAGAGAAAACAAACTACAGGCAGAGAAGTAAGGAGAGAGAAAACAAACTACAGGCAGAGAAGTAAAGAGAAAGAGAAAACAAACTACAGACAGAGAAGTAAAGACAGGCTGAACTACAGACAGAGAAGAAAAGAGGGAGAAAACAAACTATAGACAGAAGTAAAGAGAGAAAACAAACTACAGGCAGAGAAGTAAAGAAAGAGAAAACACACTACAGACAGAGAAATAAAGAGAGAAAATGAACTACAGGCAGAGATGTAAAGAGAGAGAGAAAAACTACAGACACAGAAGTAAAGAGACAAAACAAACTACAGACAGAGAAATAAAGAGTGAGAAAACAAATTACAGGCAGAGAAGTAAAGAGAGAAAACAAACTACAGACAAAAAAGTAAAGAGAGGATGAACTACAGACAGAGAAGTAAAGAAAGAGAAAACAAACTAGAGGCAGAGCAGTAAAGAGAGAGACAACAAACTACAGGCAGAGAAGTAAAGAGAGAGATAAAACAAACTACAGGCAGATAAGTAAAGAGAACGAAAACAAACAACAGACAGAGAAGTAAAGAGAGAAAACAAACTACATACAGAGAAGAAAAGAGAGAAAATGAACTACAGACAGAGACGTAAAGAGAGAACAAAAAAACTATAGACAGAGAAGTAAAGAGAGAGAAAACAAACTACAGGCAGAGAAGTAAAGAGAGAAAACAAACTACAGGCAGAGAAGTAAAGAGAAAGAGAAAACAAACTACAGGCAGAGAAGTAAAGAGACAGAAAACAAACTACAGCCAGAGAAGAAAAGAGAGCAAACAAACAATAGACAGAAGTAAGAGAGCAAACAAACTACAGCCAGAGAAGAAAAGCGAGAGAAAACAAACTACAGGCAGAGAAGTAAAGAGAGATAAAACAAACTACAGGCAGAGAAGTAAAGAGAGAAAACAAACTATATAGAAGTAAAGAGAGAAAACAAACTACAGGCCGAAAATTAAAAAGAGAGAGAGAAAAAGAGAAGCAAAGAGAGAGAAAACAAACAACAGACAGAGAAGTAAAGAGAGAAAACAAACTACAGACACAGAAGTAAAGACATATAAAACAAACTACAGACAGAGAAGGAAAGAGAGAGAGAAACAAACCTGCAGGCAGAGAAGTAAAGAGAGAAAGCAAACTACAGGCAGGAAGTAAAGAGACGATGAACTACAGACAGAGAAGTAAAGAAAGAGAAAACACACTACAGACAGAGAAGTAAAGAGAGGATGAACTACAGACAAAACAAAGAAAGACAAAACACACTACAGACAGAGAAGTAAAGAGAGAAAACACACTACAGACAGAGAAGTAAAGAGAGAAAACGAACTACACGCAGAAAAGTAAAGAGAGAGAGATAAAACAAACTACAGGTAGAGAAGTAAAGAGAGAAAACAAACTACAGACAGAGAAGTAAAGAAAGAGAAAACACACTACAGACAGAGAAGTCAAGAGAGAAAACAAAGTACAGACAGAGAAGTAAAGAGAGAGAAAAACTACAGACGCAGAAGTAAAGACATATAAAACAAACTACAGACAGAGAAATAAAGAGTGAGAAAACAAATTACAGGCAGAGAAGTAAAGAGAAAAAAACAAACTATATAGAAGTAAAGAGAGAGAAAACAAACTACAGGCAGAAAATTAAAAAGAGAGAGAGAAAACAACCAGCAGGCATAGAAGTAAAGAGAGAAAACAAATTACAGGCAGAGAAGTAAAGAGAGAGAAAACAAACTACAGGCAGAAGATTAAAAAGAGAGAGAGAAAACAACCTGCAGGCAGAGAAGTAAAGAGATAAAACAAACTACAGAGAGAGAAGTGAAGAGAGGGTGAACTACAGACAGAGATGTAAAGAAGGAGAAAACAAACTACAGACAGAGAACTAAAGAGAGAGAGAACAAACTACAAACAGAGAAGTAAAGAGACAGAAAACAAACTACAGACAGAGAACTAAAGAGAGAGAGAACAAACTACAAACAGAGAAGTAAAGAGACAGAAAACAAATTACAGCCAGTGAAGGAAAGAGATAGAAAACAAACTATGAACAGAGAAGTAAAGAGAGAAAACAAACTACAGCCAGAGAAGTCAAGACAGAGAAAACAAACTACAGGCAGAGAAGTAAAGAGAGAAAAACTACAGGCAGAGAAGTAAAGAGAGAGAACAAACTACAGACTGAGAAGTAAAGAGAGGGTGAACTACAGACAGAGAAGTAAAGAAAGAGAAACCACACTACAGAGAAGTAATGAGAGAAAACAAATTACAAACAGAGAAGTAAAGAGAGAGCAAAGAAACTATAGACAGAATTGAAGAGAGAGAAAACAAACTACAGGCAGAGAACTAAAAAGAGAGAAAACAAAATACAGGCAGAGAAGTAAAGAGAGAAAACAAACAAAAGACAGAGAAGTAAAGAGGAGAAAACAAACTACAGACAGAGAAGTAAAGAGACAGAAAACAAACTGCAGATAGAGAAGCAAAGAGAGAGATAACAAACTACAGGCAGAGAAGTAAAAGAGAGAAAACAAAATACAGACAGAGAAGTAAAGAGAGAGATAAAACAAACTACAGGCAGAGAAGTAAAAAGAAAGAAACCAAACAATAGAGAAGTAAAGAGAGAGAAAACAAACTACAGGCAGAGAAGTAAAGAGAGCAAACAAACAATAGACAGAAGTAAGAGAGCAAACAAACTACAGCCAGAGAAGAAAAGCGAGAGAAAACAAACTACAGGCTGAGAAGTAAAGAGAGATAAAACAAACTATATAGAAGTAAAGAGAGAAAACAAACTAAAGGCAGAAAATTAAAAAAGAGAGAGAAAAAGAGAAGCAAAGAGAGAGAAAACAAACAACAGACAGAGAAGTAAAGAGAGAAAACAAACTACAGACACAGAAGTAAAGACATATAAAACAAACTACAGACAGAGAAGGAAAGAGAGAGAGAAACAAACCTGCAGGCAGAGAAGCAAAGAGAGAAAACAAACTACAGGCAGGAAGTAAAGAGACGATGAACTACAGACAGAGAAGTAAAGAAAGAGAAAACACACTACAGACAGAGAAGTAAAGAGAGGATGACTACAGACAAAATAAAGAAAGAGAAAACACACTACAGACAGAGAAGTAAAGAGAGAAAACACACTACAGACAGAGAAGTAAAGAGAGAAAACTAACTACAAGCACACAAGTAAAGAGAGATAGAAAAAAAAAAATACAGGTAGAGAAGTAAAGAGAGAAAAAAAACGACAGAGAGAGAAGTAAAGAAAGAGAAAACACACTACAGACAGAGAAGTCAAGAGAGAAAACAAAGTACAGACAGAGAAGTACAGAGAGAGAAAAACTACAGACGCAGAAGTAAAGACATAAAACAAACTACAGACAGAGAAATAAAGAGTGAGAAAACAAATTACAGGCAGAGAAGTAAAGAGAGAGAAAACAAACTACAGGCAGAGAAGTAAACAGAGAGATAAAACAAACTACAGGCAGAGAACTAAAAAGAAAGAAAGCAAAAAATAGAGAAGTGAAGAGAGAGAAAAAAATACAGGCAGAGAAGTAAAGAGAGAAAACAAACTACAGGCAGAAGATTAAAAAGAGAGAGAGAAAACAACCTGCAGGCAGAGAAGTAAAGAGATAAAACAAACTACAGAGAGAGAAGTGAAGAGAGGGTGAACTACAGACAGAGATGTAAAGAGCATGAACAAACTACAGAAAGACAATAAAGAGAGAGCAAACAAACTACAGACAGAGATGTAAAGAAGGAGAAAACAAACTACACACAGAGAACTAAAGAGAGAGAGAACAAACTACAAACAGAGAAGTAAAGAGACAGAAAACAAATTACAGCCAGTGAAGGAAAGAGATAGAAAACAAACTATGAACAGAGAAGTAAAGAGAGAAAACAAACTACAGCCAGAGAAGTCAAGACAGAGAAAACAAACTACAGGCAGAGAAGTAAAGAGAGAAAAACTACAGGCAGAGAAGTAAAGAGAGAGAACAAACTACAGACTGAGAAGTAAAGAGAGGGTGAACTACAGACAGAGAAGTAAAGAAAGAGAAAACACACTACAGAGAAGTAATGAGAGAAAACAAATTACAAACAGAGAAGTAAAGAGAGAGCAAAGAAACTATAGACAGAATTAAAGAGAGAGAAAACAAACTACAGGCAGAGCAGTAAAGAGTGAAAACAAACTACAGGCAGAGAACTAAAAAGAGAGAAAACAAACTACAGACAGAGAAGTAAAGAGGGAGAAAACAAACTACAGACAGAGAAGTAAAGAGACAGAAAACAAACTGCAGATAGAGAAGCAAAGAGAGAGATAACAAACTACAGGCAGAGAAGTAAAAAGAGAGAAAACAAAATACAGACAGAGAAGTAAAGAGAGAGATAAAACAAACTACAGGCAGAGAAGTAAAAAGAAAGAAACCAAACAATAGAGAAGTAAAGAGAGAGAAAACAAACTACAGGCAGAGAAGTAAAGAGAGCAAACAAACAATAGACAGAAGTAAGAGAGCAAACAAACTACAGCCCGAGAAGAAAAAAAGAGAGAAAACAAACTACAGGCTGAGAAGTAAAGAGAGATAAAACAAACTATATAGAAGTAAAGAGAGAAAACAAACTAACGGCAGAAACTTAAACAGAGAGAGAGAAACCGAGACCCAAAGAGAGAGAACACAAACAACAGACAGAGAAGTAAAGAGAGAAAACAAACTACAGACACAGAAGTAAAGACATATAAAACAAACTACAGACAGAGAAGGAAAGAGAGAGAGAAACAAACCTGCAGGCAGAGAAGTAAAGAGAGAAAACAAACTACAGGCAGGAAGTAAAGAGACGATGAACTACAGACAGAGAAGTAAAGAAAGAGAAAACACACTACAGACAAAGAAGTAAAGAGAGGATGAACTACAGACAAAATAAAGAAAGAGAAAACACACTACAGACAGAGAAGTAAAGAGAGAAAACACACTACAGACAGAGAAGTAAAGAGAGAAAACGAACTACACGCAGAAAGGTAAAGAGAGAGAGATAAAACAAACTACAGGTAGAGAAGTAAAGAGATAAAACAAACTACAGGTAGAGAAGTAAAGAGAGAAAACAAACTACAGTCAGAGAAGTAAAGAGAGAAAACAAAGTACAGACAGAGAAGTAAAGAGAGAGAAAAACTACAGACGCAGAAGTAAAGACATAAAACAAACTACAGACAGAGAAATAAAGAGTGAGAAAACAAATTACAGGCAGAGAAGTAAAGAGAAAAAAACAAACTACAGGCAGAGAAGTAAAGACAGAAAACAAACTACAGGCAGAGAACTAAAAGAAAGAAAGCAAAAAATAGAGAAGTGAAGAGAGAGAAAAAATACAGGCAGAGAAGTAAAGAGAGAAAACAAACTACAGGCAGAAGATTAAAAAAGAGAGAGAAAACAACCTGCAGGCAGAGAAGTAAAGAGATAAAACAAACTACAGAGAGAGAAGTGAAGAGAGGGTGAACTACAGACAGAGATGTAAAGAGCATGAACAAACTACAGAAAGACAATAAAGAGAGAGCAAACAAACTATAGACAGAGAAGTAAAGAGAAAACAAACTACAGACAGAGAATTAAAGAGAGAGAGAGAACAAACTACAAACAGAGAAGTAAAGAGACAGAAAACAAATTACAGCCAGTGAAGGAAAGAGATAGAAAACAAACTATGAACAGAGAAGTAAAGAGAGAAAACAAACTACAGCCAGAGAAGTCAAGACAGAGAAAACAAACTACAGGCAGAGAAGTAAAGAGAGAAAAACTACAGGCAGAGAAGTAAAGAGAGAGAACAAACTACAGACTGAGAAGTAAAGAGAGGGTGAACTACAGACAGAGAAGTAAAGAAAGAGAAAACACACTACAGAGAAGTAATGAGAGAAAACAAATTACAAACAGAGAAGTAAAGAGAGAGCAAAGAAACTATAGACAGAATTAAAGAGAGAGAAAACAAACTACAGGCAGAGAACTAAAAGAGAGAAAACAAAATACAGGCAGAGAAGTAAAGAAAGAAAACAAACTACAGACAGAGAAGTAAAGAGGAGAAAACAAACTACAGACAGAGAAGTAAAGAGACAGAAAACAAACTGCAGATAGAGAAGCAAAGAGAGAGATAAACTACAGGCAGAGAAGTAAAAAGAGAGAAAACAAAATACAGACAGAGAAGTAAAGAGAGAGATAAAACAAACTACAGGCAGAGAAGTAAAAAGAAAGAAACCAAACAATCGAGAAGTAAAGAGAGATAAAACAAACTACAGGCAGATAAGTAAATACAGAAAACAAACACTAGACAGAAGTAAGAGAGCAAACAAACTACAGCCAGAGAAGAAAAGCGAGAGAAAACAAACTACAGGCAGAGAAGTAAAGAGAGATAAAACAAACTATATAGAAGTAAAGAGAGAAAACAAACTAAAGGCAGAAAATTAAAAGAGAGAGAGAAAAAGAGAAGCAAAGAGAGAGAAAACAAACAACAGACAGAGAAGTAAAGAGAGAAAACAAACTACAACCACAGAAGTAAAGACATATAAAACAAACTACAGACAGAGAAGGAAAGAGAGAGAGAAACAAACCTGCAGGCAGAGAAGCAAAGAGAGAAAACAAACTACATGCAGGAAGTAAAGAGACGATGAACTACAGACAGAGAAGTAAAGAAAGAGAAAACACACTACATACAGAGAAGTAAAGAGAGGATGAACTACAGACAAAATTAAGAAAGAGAAAACACACTACAGACAGAGAAGTAAAGAGAGAAAACACACTACAGACAGAGAAGTAAAGAGAGAAAACTAACTACACGCAGAAAGGTAAAGAGAGAGAGATAAAACAAAGTACAGGAAGAGAAGTAAAGAGAGAAAACAAACTACAGACAGAGAAGTAAAGAAAGAGAAAACACACTACAGACAGAGAAGTCAAGAGAGAAAACAAAGTACAGACAGAGAAGTAAAGAGAGAGAAAAACTACAGACGCAGAAGTAAAGACATATAAAACAAACTACAGACAGAGAAATAAAGAGTGAGAAAACAAATTACAGGCAGAGAAGTAAAGAGAAAAAACAAACTACAGGCAGAGAAGTAAAGACAGAAAACAAACTACAGGCAGAGAACTAAAAAGAAAGAAAGCAAAAAATAGAGAAGTAAAGAGAGAGAAAACAAACTACAGGCAGAGAAGTAAAGAGAGAAAACAAACTACAGGCAGAAGATTAAAAAGAGAGAGAGAAAACAACCTGCAGGCAGAGAAGTAAAGAGATAAAACAAACTACAGAGAGAGAAGTGAAGAGAGGGTGAACTACAGACAGAGATGTAAAGAAGGAGAAAACAAACTACAGACAGAGAACTAAAGAGAGAGAGAACAAACTACAAACAGAGAAGTAAAGAAGGAGAAAACAAACTACAGACAGAGAACTAAAGAGAGAGAGAACAAACTACAAACAGAGAAGTAAAGAGACAGAAAACAAATTACAGCCAGTGAAGGAAAGAGATAGAAAACAAACTATGAACAGAGAAGTAAAGAGAGAAAACAAACTACAGCCAGAGAAGTCAAGACAGAGAAAACAAACTACAGGCAGAGAAGTAAAGAGAGAAAAACTACAGGCAGAGAAGTAAAGAGAGAGAACAAACTACAGACTGAGAAGTAAAGAGAGGGTGAACTACAGACAGAGAAGTAAAGAAAGAGAAAACACACTACAGAGAAGTAATGAGAGAAAACAAATTACAAACAGAGAAGTAAAGAGAGAGCAAAGAAACTATAGACAGAATTAAAAAGAGAGAAAACAAAATACAGGCAGAGAAGTAAAGAGAGAAAACAAACTACAGACAGAGAAGTAAAGAAAGAAAACAAACTACAGACAGAGAAGTAAAGAGGGAGAAAACAAACTACAGACAGAGAAGTAAAGAGACAGAAAACAAACTGCAGATAGAGAAGCAAAGAGAGAGATAACAAACTACAGGCAGAGAAGTAAAAAGAGAGAAAACAAAATACAGACAGAGAAGTAAAGAGAGAGATAAAACAAACTACAGGCAGAGAAGTAAAAAGAAAGAAACCAAACAATAGAGAAGTAAAGAGAGAGAAAACAAACTACAGGCAGAGAAGTAAAGAGAGCAAACAAACAATAGACAGAAGTAAGAGAGCAAACAAACTACAGCCAGAGAAGAAAAGCGAGAGAAAACAAACTACAGGCAGAGAAGTAAAGAGAGATAAAACAAACTATATAGAATTAAAGAGAGAAAACAAACTAAAGGCAGAAAATTAAAAAGAGAGAGAGAAAAAGAGAAGCAAAGAGAGAGAAAACAAACAACAGACAGAGAAGTAAAGAGAGAAAACAAACTACAGACACAGAAGTAAAGACATATAAAACAAACTACAGACAGAGAAGGAAAGAGAGAGAGAAACAAACCTGCAGGCAGAGAAGCAAAGAGAGAAAACAAACTACAGGCAGGAAGTAAAGAGACGATGAACTACAGACAGAGAAGTAAAGAAAGAGAAAACACACTACAGACAAAGAAGTAAAGAGAGGATGAACTACAGACAAAATAAAGAAAGAGAAAACACACTACAGACAGAGAAGTAAAGAGAGAAAACGAACTACACGCAGAAAGGTAAAGAGAGAGAGATAAAACAAACTACAGGTAGAGAAGTAAAGAGAGAAAACAAACTACAGTCAGAGAAGTAAAGAAAGAGAAAACACACTACAGTCAGAGAAGTAAAGAGAGAAAACAAAGTACAGACAGAGAAGTAAAGAGAGAGAAAAACTACAGACGCAGAAGTAAAGACATAAAACAAACTACAGACAGAGAAATAAAGAGTGAGAAAACAAATTACAGGCAGAGAAGTAAAGAGAAAAAACAACTACAGACAGAGAAGTAAAGACAGAAAACAAACTACAGGCAGAGAACTAAAAAGAAAGAAAGCAAAAAATAGAGAAGTGAAGAGAGAGAAAAAAAATACAGGCAGAGAAGTAAAGAGAGAAAACAAACTACAGGCAGAAGATTAAAAAGAGAGAGAGAAAACAACCTGCAGGCAGAGAAGTAAGGAGATAAAACAAACAACAGAGGGAGAGGTGAAGAGAGGGTGAACTACGGCCAGAGATGTAAAGAGCATGAACAAACTACAGAAAGACAATAAAGAGAGAGCAAACAAACTACAGACAGAGATGTAAAGAAGGAGAAAACAAACTACACACAGAGAACTAAAGAGAGAGAGAACAAACTACAAACAGAGAAGTAAAGAGACAGAAAACAAATTACAGCCAGTGAAGGAAAGAGATAGAAAACAAACTATGAACAGAGAAGTAAAGAGAGAAAACAAACTACAGCCAGAGAAGTCAAGACAGAGAAAACAAACTACAGGCAGAGAAGTAAAGAGAGAAAAACTACAGGCAGAGAAGTAAAGAGAGAGAACAAACTACAGACTGAGAAGTAAAGAGAGGGTGAACTACAGACAGAGAAGTAAAGAAAGAGAAACCACACTACAGAGAAGTAATGAGAGAAAACAAATTACAAACAGAGAAGTAAAGAGAGAGCAAAGAAACTATAGACAGAATTGAAGAGAGAGAAAACAAACTACAGGCAGAGAACTAAAAAGAGAGAAAACAAAATACAGGCAGAGAAGTAAAGAAAGAAAACAAACTACAGACAGAGAAGTAAAGAGGGAGAAAACAAACTACAGACAGAGAAGTAAAGAGACAGAAAACAAACTGCAGATAGAGAAGCAAAGAGAGATAAACTACAGGCAGAGAAGCAAAGAGAGAGATAACAAACTACAGGCAGAGAAGTAAAAAGAGAGAAAACAAAATACAGACAGAGAAGTAAAGAGAAAGAAACCAAACAATAGAGAAGTAAAGAGAGAGAAAACAAACTACAGGCAGAGAAGTAAAGAGAGCAAACAAACAATAGACAGAAGTAAGAGAGCAAACAAACTACAGCCAGAGAAGTAAAGAGAGATAAAACAAACTACAGGCAGAGAAGTAAAGAGAGAAAACAAACTATATAGAAGTAAAGAGAGAAAACAAACTAAAGGCAGAAAATTAAAAAGAGAGAGAGAAAAAGAGAAGCAAAGAGAGAGAAAACAAACAACAGACAGAGAAGTAAAGAGAGAAAACAAACTACAGACACAGAAGTAAAGACATATAAAACAAACTACAGACAGAGAAGGAAAGAGAGAGAGAAACAAACCTGCAGGCAGAGAAGCAAAGAGAGAAAACAAACTACAGGCAGGAAGTAAAGAGACGATGAACTACAGACAGAGAAGTAAAGAAAGAGAAAACACACTACAGACAGAGAAGTAAAGAGAGGATGACTACAGACAAAATAAAGAAAGAGAAAACACACTACAGACAGAGAAGTAAAGAGAGAAAACACACTACAGACAGAGAAGTAAAGAGAGAAAACGAACTACAAGCAGAAAGGTAAAGAGAGAGAGATAAAACAAACTACAGGTAGAGAAGTAAAGAGAGAAAACAAACTACAGACAGAGAAGTAAAGAAAGAGAAAACACACTACAGACAGAGAAGTCAAGAGAGAAAACAAAGTACAGACAGAGAAGTAAAGAGAGAGGAAAAACTACAGACGCAGAAGTAAAGACATATAAAACAAACTACAGACAGAGAAATAAAGAGTGAGAAAACAAATTACAGGCAGAGAAGGAAAGAGAAAAAACAAATTATATAGAAGTAAAGAGAGAGAAAACAAACTACAGGCAGGAAATTAAAAAGAGAGAGAGAAAAAGAGAAGCAAAGAGAGAGAAAACAAACAACAGACAGAGAAGTAAAGAGAGAAAACAAACTACAGACACAGAAGTAAAGACATATAAAACAAACTACAGACAGAGAAGGAAAGAGAGAGAGAAACAAACCTGCAGGCAGAGAAGTAAAGAGAGAAAACAAACTACAGGCAGAGAAGTAAAGAGAGGATGAACTACAGACAGAGAAGTAAAGAGAGAAAACAAACTACAGGCAGGAAGTAAAGAGACGATGAACTACAGACAGAGAAGTAAAGAAAGAGAAAACACACTACAGACAAAGAAGTAAAGAGAGGATGAACTACAGACAAAATAAAGAAAGAGAAAACACACTACAGACAGAGAAGTAAAGAGAGAAAACACACTACAGACAGAGAAGTAAAGAGAGAAAACGAACTACACGCAGAAAGGTAAAGAGAGAGAGATAAAACAAAGTACAGGTAGAGAAGTAAAGAGAGAAAACAAACTACAGTCAGAGAAGTAAAGAGAGAAAACAAAGTACAGACAGAGAAGTAAAAACATTTTACACTGAACTCACCTCGTGTTATTTACATGACAAAGACATTACAGATACAGACTATTTACACTATTTACATTATTTACAAAAACAGAGGTCCAATAAAGAGCCGTCCCTCCTTCACACAGGCTGACACCCCCCAAAGCCCCAGTGCTCCTCAGAACCTCCTCATCACTGTTCATGGAGCAGAGTCCAAACTCCAGCCTGAGTCTGGTCCTCACACTGACCCCACTCTGAGTCTGGTCCTCACACTGACCCCACTCTGAGTCTGGTCCTCACACTGACCCCACTCTGAGTCTGGTCCTCACACTGACCCCACTCTGAGTCTGGTCCTCACACTGACCCCACTCTGAGTCTGGTCCTCACACTGACCCCACTCTGAGTCTGGTCCTCACACTGACCCCACTCTGAGTCTGGTCCTCCCACTGACCCCACTCTGAGTCTGGTCCTCACACTGACCCCACTCTGAGTCTGGTCCTCACACTGACCCCACTCTGAGTCTGGTCCTCACACTGACCCCACTCTGAGTCTGGTCCTCACACTGACCCCACTCTGAGTCTGGTCCTCACACTGACCCCACTCTGAGTCAGGACTCAGGATGATGCTGGGGAAGGGGTCAGTGGAGTCTGGAGACAGTGAGCCAGAGGTGAACCCTCTGAGCAGAGTCCACTCCTGCTCCGTCAGCCGCTGCCTCCAGTGACACAGGAGTCGCTCCAGCGTGAGAACAGACCTCAGTCCCAGGTGAGCAGCCAGAGTCTCTATGTTGTCTATGTCAGGACCAGTCCTCTCCAGCAGCTGCTCCAGAGTGAGGACCCCCTTAGAGCTAAAACGGTCACAGTGCAGGTTGCGCCCAGCCAGGATAGTCCAGGGGCTCTTTGACAGACAGAGAAGAAAAGAGACAAAAATCAAATTACAGCCAGAGAAGTAAAGAGAGAAAACAAACTACAGCCAGAGAAGAAAAAAAAGAGCAAACAAACTATAGACAGAGAAGTAAAGACAGAAAGCAAATTACAGCCAGAGAAGTAAAGAGAGAAAAACCTACAGCCAGAGAAGTAAAGAGAGAGAAAACAAACTACAGGCAGAAAATTAACAAGAGAGAGAGAGAGAAAAAACCTACTGGCAGAGAAGTAAAGAGAAAGAAAACAAACAACAGACAGAGAAGTAAAAAGAGAGAAAACCAACTACAGACACAGAAGAAAAGACATATAAAACAAACTACAGACAGAGAAGGAAAGAGAGAGAGAAAACTAACTACAGGCAGAGAAGTAAAGGGAGAGATTAAAAAATTACAGGCAGAAAATTAAAAAGAGAGAAAAAAACTGCAGGCAGAGAAGTAAAGAGAGAAAACAAACTACATGCAGAGAAGTAAAGAGAGAAAACAAACTACAGACAGAGAAGCAAAGAGAGGATGAACTACAGACAGAGAAGTAAGAAAGCAAACAAACTATAGATAGAAGTAAAGAGAGAAAACAAACTACAGACAGAGAAGCAAAGAGAGAAAAAACAAACTACAGACACAGAAGTAAAGACATATAAAACAAACTACAGACAGAGAAGGAAAGAGAGAGAGAAACAAACCTGCAGGCAGAGAAGTAAAGAGAGAAAACAAACTACAGGCAGAGAAGTAAAGAGAGGATGAACTACAGACAGAGAAGTAAAGAGAGAAAACACACTACAGACAGAGAAGTAAAGAAAAAGAAAACACACTACAGACAGAGAAGTAAAGAGAGAAAAAACTCCAGCCAGAGAAGTAAAGAGAGAGAAAACAAACTACAGGCAGAGAAGTAAAAGAGAGAGAAAACGAACTACAGGCAGAGAAGTAAAGAGAGAGAGATAAAACAAACTACAGGCAGAGAAGTAAAGAGAGAAAACAAACTACAGACAGAGAAGTAAAGAGAGAAAAAACTCCAGCCAGAGAAGTAAAGAGAGAGAAAACAAACTACAGGCAGAGAAGTAAAAGAGAGAGAAAACAAACTACAGGCAGAGAAGTAATAGAGAGAGAAAACAAACTACAGACAGAGAAGTAAAGAGAGAAAACGAACTACAGGCAGAGAAGTAAAGAGAGAGAGATAAAACAAACTACAGGCAGAGAAGTAAAGAGAGAAAACAAACTACAGACAGAGAAGTAAAGAGAGAGAAAACAAACTACAGGCAGAGAAGTAAAAGAGAGAGAAAACAAACTACAGGCAGAGAAGTAATAGAGAGAGAAAACAAACTACAGACAGAGAAGTAAAGAGAGAAAAGTAACTATATAGAAGTAAAGAGAGAGAAAACAAACTACAGGCAGAAAATTAAAAAGAGAGAGAGAGAAAAAACCTACAGGCAGAGAAGTAAAGAGAAAGAAAACAAACAACAGACAGAGAAGTAAAAAGAGAGAAAACCAACTACAGACACAGAAGAAAAGACATAAAACAAACTACAGACAGATAAGGAAAGAGAGAGAGAAAACTAACTACAGGCAGAGAAGTAAAGGGAGAGATAAAACAAACTACAGGCAGAAAATTAAAAAGAGAGAAAAAAACTGCAGGCAGAGAAGTAAAGAGAGAAAACAAACTACATGCAGAGAAGTAAAGAGAGAAAACAAACTACAAACAGATAAGTAAAGAGAGAGAAAACAAATTACAGCCAGAGGAGTAAAGAGAGAGAAAACAAGCTGCAGATAGAGAAGTAAAGAGAGAGAAAACAAGCTACAGACAGAGAAGTAAAGAGAGAGAAAACAAACTACAGTCAGAAAAGTAAAGAGACAGAAAACAAATTACAGCCAAAGAAGTACAGAGAGAGAAAACAAACTATGAACAGAGAAGTAAAGAGTGAAAACAAACTACCGGCAGAGAAGTAAAGAGAGAAAACAAACTAAAGGCAGAGAAGTAAAGAGAGAAAACAAACTAAAGGCAGAGAAGTAAAGAGAGAAAACAAACTACAGGCAGAGAAGTAAAGAGAGATAAAACAAACTACAGACAGAAGTAAAGAGACATGAAACAAAATACAGGCAGAGAAGTAAAGAGAGAGAGAAAACAAACTACAGGCAGAGATGCAAAGAGAGAGAAAACAAACAACAGAAAGAGAAGTAAAGAGAGAAAACAAAGTACAGACACAGAACTAAAGACATATAAAACAAACTACAAACAAAGAAGTAAAGAGAGAGAGAAAACAAAATACAGGCAGAGAAGTAAAGAGAAAACAAACTACAGACAGAGAAGTAAAGAGAGAAAACAAACTACAGGCAGAGAAGTAAAGAGAAAACAAACTACAGACAGAGAAGTAAAGAGAGCGCAAACAAACGATAGACAGAAGTAAAGAGAGAAAACAAACTACAGACAGAAGTAAAGAGAACGCAAACAAACTATAGACAGAAGTAAAGAGAGAAAACAAACTACAGACAGAAGTAAAGAGAGAGCAAACAAACTAGACAGAGAAGTAAAGAGAGAGAGAACAAACTAGAGGTAGAGAAGTAAAAAAAGAAAAAAATACAGGCAGAGAAGTAAAGAGAGAAAACAAACTACAGACAGAGAAGTAAAGACATGTTGAACTACAGATAGAGACATAAAGAATTAAGGAGAGAGAAAACAAACTACAAACACAGAAGCAAAGGGAGAAAACAAACTACAGACAGAGAAGTAAAGAGAGAGTAAACAAACTATAGCCATAGAAGTAAAGAGAGAGTAAACAAACCACAGACAGAAGTAAAGATAGACAAGAAACTACAGACAGAGAAGTAAAGAGAGACACCAACTTACAGACAGAGAAGTAAAGAGAGAGTAAACAAAATACAGACAGAGAAATAAAGAGAGAAACTACAGACAGAGAAGTAAAGAGAGGGTGAACTACAGACAGAGAAGTAAAGAGAGGGTGAACTACAGACAGAGAAGTAATGAGAGAGAAAACAAACTACAGACACAGAAGTAAATAAAAATAAAACAAACTACAGCCAGAGAAGTAAATAGAGAAAAAACAAACTACAGACACAGAAGTAAATACAAATAAAACAAACTACAGACAGAGAAGTAAAGAGAGGGTGAACTACAGACAGAGAAGTAAAGAGACAGGCAACAATCTACAAACATAGAAGTAAAGAGAGGGTGAACTACAGACAGAGAAGCAATGAGAGAGTAAACAAACTACACACACAGAAGTAAAGACAGATAAAACAAACTACAGCCAGAGAAGTAAAGAGAGAGAAAACAAACTACAGACAGACAAGTAAAGAGAGTGTGAACTACAGACAGAGAAGTAACGAGAGATAAAATAAAGTACAAACAGAAAAGTAAGGAGAGGGTGAATCACAGACAGAGTAGAAATGAGAGAGAAAACAAACCACATACAAAGAAATAAAGGGAGAGAATACAAACTACAGACAAAGTAAAGACAGATAAAACAAACCTCAGACAGACAAGTAAAGAGAGGGTGAACTACAGACAGAGAAGTAAAGTGAGAATAAACTAATTGCAGACAGAGAAGAGAAAAAACAAACTACAGACAGAGAAATAAAGAGAGAAAACAAACTACAGATAGAGAAGAAAAGAGAGAGAAAAGAAACTATAGACAGGGAAGTAAAGAGAGATAACAAACTACACCCAGGGAAGTAAAGAGAGAGAAAACAAACTACAGACACAGAAGTAAAGACAGATCAAACAAACTACAGACAGAAAAGTAAGGATAGGGTGAAGTACAAACAGAGAACTGAAGAGGGAGAAAACAAACCACAGAGAAAGAAGTAAAGAAAGGGCGAACTACAGAGAGAGAAGTAAAGAGAGAGAAACCAAACTACAGACATAGAAGTAAAGAGACAGAAAACAAACTACAGACACAGAAATAAAGAGATGGTGAACTACAGACAGAGAAGTAACGACAGATAAAACAAACTGCAGCCAGAGAAGTAAAGAGAGAGAAAATAAACTACAGACACAGAAGTAAAGACAGATAAAACAAACTACAGGCAGAGAAGTAATAGAGAGTAAACAAAATACAGACAGAGAAATAAAGAGAGAAACTACAGACAGAGAAGTAAAGAGAGAGAAAAGAAACTACAGACAAGGAAGTAAAGAGAGATAACAAACTACACCCAGGGAAGTAAAGAGAGAGAAAACAAACTACAGACACAGAAGTAAAGACAGATAAAACAAACTTCAGGCAGAGAAGTAATGAGAGAGAAAACAAAATACAGACAGAGAAATAAAGAGAGAAACTACAGACAGAGAAGTAAAGAGAGGGTAAACTACAGACAGAGAAGTAAAGAGAGAGAAAACAAACTACAGACAGAGAAGTAAAGAAAGGGCAAACTACAGAGAGAGAAGTAAAGAGAGAGAAACCAAACTACAGACATAGAAGTAAAGAGACAGAAAACAAACTACAGACACAGAAATAAAGAGATGGTGAACTACAGACAGAGAAGTAACGACAGATAAAACAAACTGCAGCCAGAGAAGTAAAGAGAGAGAAAATAAACTACGGACACAGAAGTAAAGACAGATAAAACAAACTACAGACAGAGAAATAATGAGAGAGTAAACAAAATACAGACAGAGAAATAAAGAGAGAAACTACAGACAGAGAAGTAAAGAGAGAGAAAACAAACTACAGACAGAGAAGTAAAGAGAGGGTGAACTACAGACAGAGAAGTAATGAGAGAGAAAACAAACTACAGACACAGAAGTAAATACAAATAAAACAAACTACAGCCAGAGAAGTAAATACAAATAAAACAAACTACAGACAGAGAAGTAAAGAGAGGGTGAACTACAGACAGAGAAGTAAAGAGACAGGCAACAATCTACAAACATAGAAGTAAAGAGAGGGTGAACTACAGACAGAGAAGCAATGAGAGAGTAAACAAACTACAGACACAGAAGTAAAGACAGATAAAACAAACTACAGACACAGAAGTAAATACAAATAAAACAAACTACAGACAGAGAAGTAAAGAGAGGGTGAACTACAGACAGATAAGTAAAGAGACAGGCAACAATCTACAAACATAGAAGTAAAGAGAGGGTGAACTACAGACAGAGAAGCAATGAGAGAGTAAACAAACTACAGACACCGAAGTAAAGACAGATAAAACAAACTACAGCCAGAGAAGTAAAGAGAGAGGAAACAAACTACAGACAGACAAGTAAAGAGAGTGTGAACTACAGACAGAGAAGTAAAGAGAGAGAAAACAAAGTACAAACAGAGAAGTAAGGAGAGTGTGAATCACAGACAGAGTAGTAATGAGAGAGAAAACAAACCACATACAAAGAAATAAAGGGAGAGAATACAAACTACAGATAAAGTAAAGACAGATAAAACAAACCTCAGACAGACAAGTAAAGAGAGGGTGAACTACAGACAGAGAAGTAAAGTGAGAATAAACTAATTGCAGATAGAGAAGAGAAAAAACAAACTACAGACAGAGAAGTAAAACGATGCTCAACTACAGCCAGAGAAATAAAGAGAGAGAATACAAACTACAGACAGAGAAGTCAAGAGAGAGAAAACAAACTACAGACAGAGAAATAAAGAGAGAATACAAACTACAGACAAAGAAGTCAAGAGAGAGAAAACAAACTACAGACAGAGAAATAAAGAGAAAAAACAAACTACAGATAGAGAAGAAAAGAGAGAGAAAAGAAACTATAGACAGGGAAGTAAAGAGAGAGAAAACAAACTACAGACACAGAAGTAAAGACAGATCAAACAAACCACAGAGAAAGAAGTAAAGAAAGGGCGAACTACAGAGAGAGAAGTAAAGAGAGAGAAACCAAACTACAGACATAGAAGTAAAGAGACAGAAAACAAACTACAGACACAGAAATAAAGAGATGGTGAACTACAGACAGAGAAGTAACGACAGATAAAACAAACTGCAGCCAGAGAAGTAAAGAGAGAGAAAATAAACTACAGACACAGAAGTAAAGAGAGATAACAAACTACACCCAGGGAAGTAAAGAGAGAGAAAACAAACTACAGACACAGAAGTAAAGACAGATAAAACAAACTACAGGCAGAGAAGTAATGAGAGAGAAAACAAAATACAGACAGAGAAATAAAGAGAGAAACTACAGACAGAGAAGTAAAGAGAGGGTGAACTACAGACAGAGAAGTAAAGAGAGAGAAAACAAACTACAGACAGAGAAGTAAAGAGAGGGTGAACTACAGACAGAGAAGTAAAGAGAGAGAAAACAAACTACAGACACAGAAGTAAAGACAGATAAAACAAACTACAGACAGAGAAGTAATGAGAGAGAAAACAAAATACAGACAGAGAAATAAAGAGAGAAACTACAGACAGAGAAGTAAAGAGAGGGTGAACTACAGACAGAGAAGTAAAGATAGAGAAAACAAACTACAGACACAGAAGTAAAGACAGATAAAACAAACTACAGACAGAGAAGTAATGAGAGAGAAACCAAAATACAGACAGAGAAATAAAGAGAGAAACTACAGACAGAGAAGTAAAGAGAGAGAAAACAAACTACAGACAGAGAAGTAAAGAGAGGGTGAACTACAGACAGAGAAGTAAAGATAGAGAAAACAAACTACAGACACAGAAGTAAAGACAGATAAAACAAACTACAGACAGAGAAGTAATGAGAGAGAAAACAAAATACAGACAGAGAAATAAAGAGAGAAACTACAGACAGAGAAGTAAAGAGAGAGAAAACAAACTACAGACAGAGAAGTAAAGAGAGGGTGAACTACAGACAGAGAAGTAAAGAGAGAGAAAACAAAATACAGACAGAGAAATAAAGAGAGAAACTACAGACAGAGAAGTAAAGAGAGAGAAAACAAACTACAGACAGAGAAGTAAAGAGAGGGTGAACTACAGACAGAGAAGTAAAGATAGAGAAAACAAACTACAGACACAGAAGTAAAGACAGATAAAACAAACTACAGACAGAGAAGTAAAGATAGAGAAAACAAACTACAGACACAGAAGTAAAGACAGATAAAACAAACTACAGACAGAGAAGTAATGAGAGAGAAAACAAAATACAGACAGAGAAATAAACAGAGAAACTACAGACAGAGAAGTAAAGAGAGAGAAAACAAACTACAGATAGAGGAGTAAAGAGAGGGTGAACTACAGACAGAGAAGTAAAGACAGATAAAACAAACTACAGACAGAGAAGTAAAGAGAGAGAAAACAAACTACAGCCAGAGAAGTAAAGAGAGGCTAAATGAGAGAGAGAATGTACAGCAGTCAAGAGAGAAAAGAGAGAGTGAACTACAGCCAGAAATATGCACTTGTGTCTGGACATCTTAACGAGTGAATCACTTGCCTCCCGAATCCCACCTTAAGGACATAATGAACAATTACCCTCATCCAGTGGGGACCTCATACAAATATATGAAGATCCAGAAACACGAGGGATATGGACTGAAAGGTGTCTGGTGGATAAAGAGAGGAGGAAAACGATCGGTGGACAGTGTCAGATGATGGGCACATCAGGAGAAAAGAGTGGAATCCCAGTAGCTTAGAAAACAGCAGGCAGCAGGAGGTCACAATACCCCCAAACTGGAGGAAGGGCTGCAGCAGATGCCAAGAAACATCAGACATCTCAGACCAGCAAACTGCAGTTTTAGGAACAAAAATACTCTTCTGTCTTGTCATTTTGAGGGTGAGGATGTCTGTAATGGAAATTATCCAGATTTTTCTTCCCATGAAAGCTTTGTGTGTTATCTGCATCTGCATATGGTCCATCCCTTGTTGCTCCAGGGACATTTTCTTATTCTTGAAAGGCCAGGACCTTGGTCTGAAAGGCCTGTGTATCGACTGTAAACAGAATAAACTCATGTGTATTGACTGTGAAGAATATATACATTTTTTAATACTTATTACTTATAAATTCATAGTGTGTCTTTAACATATGCCTTGTAATGAAGAATGTGATCATTTCTACCAGTCATTGTAAAATTCATATTGTGCCTTTAACATCTATGAAACAAAGAAATACTGTGCTGGCTCACAGCTGCTCGGAGCTTATCACTAGGGCAGGATCCATATGTATCTTTGTGCAGACTCAGTGTGGGAAACTCATGTCTTGGAGGTCATGGAGTCACGTGAGGTCTGACTGTGAGGAGACGACAGGAACACCAAATATGGGAAGGAGATGGAGTCAGCTGGACACGGAGAATGTTTAGTCATAGGTCCATGAATATTTATAATGCTTGTCTTTAAATGCTGGGCTGAAGGGGGTTTGTGCGTTCTGAAGTTGTGCCTAACCTAAGATGCATGTAGATTGTGTGCTGTTTAAGGACCCTTCAGACCCAGAGCTCTGGGAGAATTGTACTGTCAGGGATTAAACTTTGTTCATTTGAATCCATTGAATCTTGGTCGTCTCTCCTCGATACTGAACACGCACAGAAGAAAAGCTGTAGAGGACGCAGGTTTTTTCCTTCAACTGTAAACAGAATAAACTGTGGGATTACAATTGTATTTCATTCATCTCTATGCACCATCTATATGCATTTATTTAAAGGTCTAATATTACACAAAATGTACTCTATGTTGTCATGCAGTTACCTCATCAAAAACATACCTGGAGTTGTTGAAAAAGAAAAAAAACTACAGGTTTGTTTCTGACGAGGACCACGTTATAACATTTGCTTTAAATTACGGCTAATTACGGTGGATTGTTGTATAGAGAAACCTTCTCAAACTCCATCCTGGATGACTGGACAGGACTAAATAATAGGGACCACCATACTTTAATTTCAATATTATCCCAATATTTAACATTTATTCATATCCACACTCATCGTGGACACAGCTGACATTCAGACACGTTTCTAGTAATATTTCATTACAGTTGCATATTTCTACATTTGATGAGAGTTTTGATAAGGTTTGTGTGTATTGAATTCCAGAGTAATTATCCATAATGTAAAGGCCCTATAACCATAGGTCTAAAATGAAATCACAGTGTGGTGGTACCTGTTCATTGAGCTCTCATCTTATACGACTCAAATCCCCAAACGTTTAATTTGGGAAATAAGAAATGACGGAATCCACGTGTTATTAAAGTGAAATCAAATGGTTCCAACAAGGCTGCAGAGAATTATCTTTGGCCAGGAATCCGATCCAGCATCTGCCTCTAATATAGCAGTTATATCAGATATCAGATGAAGCACTCTCAATTGAAATCTTCCTTATGTGGACCATAATGACTTTCCTGCTTGAATCCAATTTAAGAGGCTCTAATGGCCCCATAATGTTTCCCTGCACGGCAAATTAACAGGCAGCGACCACAGACACTCAGTCACTCCGAACTGAGTCTTTTCTCCCCACAAGAAATCTCCAATATCACAGACAGAGGGAAACAACTCAATAAAGGAGCGTAATTATTATCTGTATTAATATTTCTCCATATGCTGCAGGGAAGCACTTACAAAACCTATTTACTGATGATGCAGCCTCATAACAAGCCTATTTCCAAATGTAATCATTATAGCTCAATATAACTGTAGTGTATAGCAAGCAAATATGGAGTCCAGGGTAGGTGCATATGAAGATGGTGTACGAATATTGCAGCTGGGTATTGTACACAGAAAGAGCCACATGCAGGAAATGATTCTGCTATATTAATCCATATGAATGCATTTTCTCCCACATGCCTTCTTTTGACTGGGACCCAGGATTCATACTCCTTCAGTATTTTATGTCTGGTAACTGGTGAATCTCCCATGATTGACAGGTGGATTAGCCAATCAGGGACATGCACAAATAAACAAATATGGCTAAAGAAAGGGGAAAAAATCACAAAAGACTGAAAAAACAATGAGCGAAGCACTAAACTGTCTCTGAGGTGAAATGAATTCTGTTTTGTTTGTAAATTGTAATAAGTGACCAATGAGCTCCTTTATTTCACATGAGCCACTGAAATAAAGGAATTTGATTACACACTCATGTTCAGTTCTGATTTGAGACATGACAGACGGCTTATCACAAATATAGACATATCAGACTGGATTTTGTAGCCTGTGAGAATGTTCAGGCAGAGAGCTGGAACCATTAGGAGAGCACATGCTTTCAGATTTCCTCTGATACTTGGTTTATTGCCTTTTTATTAAGCAGAGGTGTGTGTTTCATGCCACAGCACTGTAGGAGGTGATGACCTCTGACATTAGAAATAGACAGGCACCAGCAAAAGACATTACCAAGTAAACTATCACCTGGATGAGGCAGAGCTCTCGGCTTCACAGCTGTTGAAAATAAAGTCTGTGTAGAGTTTATTTACTTGCTGCTCAGTGCTCATGTCCTCTTTTCTTGTTGGTGCACGGAAAACCTGCTGTCAGGTCCTGTTCATCTGTTAAATTATGTGTTTGTTTCCTGTTTTATTTTGACATGTCGTTAACCTCTTGTGTGCTTTCACATTTACTTCCTGTCCTTGTATTTTCCCTCCACTGTGATTTCTTGCCCCGCCTCTAATCTGCTTCACCTGTGCCTCTTTGTCTCCCCTGTTTAAGATGTGTGTTTTCCCCTGTTCAGTGCCAGATTGTCTTGTTCCTCAGTTTTCCAGCCTTTTCTTTGTGTTCTATGGTATTTTTGTGTATGACCTCCAGCTAGTTTTTGGACCCTGATTTTGCCTGTTCCCCCTGAATCTGTTCATCTGAATATTGGACTGAATTCTGTGTATTGACCATTTTCTGGATTAAAGACGTTGCCCTGGAGTTTCCTCTCTCGAGTCTCCTCCTCACACCTGCTCCTTAAAGAGGAGCTATTTTACTTTTGTGGGTTATTAACTGCTAACACATAACATATTTAGAACAACATGCTCCCTTTTATTGTTTTGAAAATGCTAAACTGACTGTTATTATATATTGAAAATGATCTCATCAACAGGCACATTTCTCTTGCCTGAGTTGAACTGCGTTTGGTGATTACTTTTTGGCAGGAGTTTCAGGTATGTGTTTTTGTTTTTCCTCATAACCTTCCATGTTTCTAATATGAAAGGAAACGACCATGAATTTCTATGATTGCCGAATGTCGTCTCTCAGGCCCATTACAAGTCCAGGAGATACAAGAAGTGCATAGTCTTGGATTACTGTGGGTTCAAACAGGGCCTGGGAGAGATCACTAGATTGCTGACACATAAATGGTACATAGCTCCTCTCTTTTACATTTGTACCATTTACCTCTGATGTCATTTAGTAATTGAAAAGTACTCATGGTTTAGTTCTTTTTCCTCCACTTTCCTTCATTCAGATATATTCTGCTAACAGCCTTTTTAAGTGCCTATAAAACAGCCAGGTCAGCCCTCAGTTTACACTAGATCTATAATAAAACAAGTACAAATACAAGTGCTATTATTTAATATTGAAAATTACATTCTAATGTCTAAAGCAGAGGTACTCGATTGGTGGACTCCAGTCCGGATCCAGACCCAAACACAATGACGGACCAAGACAAAAATCTCTCTATAGCTTTTGTTCTCATAGAGTTCCGGATCTGCAGTATTTCATTGGCCTGTGCTTTGCTGTGAAGCTGTGTTCTCCATCCCCGCTTCATCCCAACACACCACCACTCCGACACTGATGTCTAATTGTCGGAGTGGTGGTGTGTCCATTTGCTATCAAACGTCCTGCACTCCCACATGTTTTTCCTCCCTGGTCGGAGTGGCGGCACATTCGCTTTTTTTTTTTCCAACATCGCGCCATTACAACATGTGATTATTAAGTTTGGACTGCGCTCTTTTCAGGACCATATTTTCACGGACTGGTGGTGTAGGAGCGTGTGGTACGTGTGGCCGGAGGAGGTGCGTTGAACGCAGATGGAGGAGGTGCGGCACGGTTTAATCCTGGTTAAATCCTGTTGTAGTCCTGTTTCAGACCTGGTTTAGTCCTGGTTTAGTTTTAGACCTGGTTTAGTCCTGGTTTAGACTTGGCTTTAGTCCTGGTTTTAGACCTGGTTTTAGTCCTGGTCTTAATCAGGACTAAACCAGGTCTAAAACCAGTCACAGTCCTTATTGTCTGTGTCGTTTTGACGCGTAGTTAGAAAATGTGGGAGGTGCAGCAGAGAAATATAATAAAATCTTATTCTACACCCATGGGTGCAGCGGTCGACATAGTTTTGACGCAGAACCATAAATTGGCTTTAATTCAGCCTTTAGCTTTTCACACTGATTCGGACAGAACACACAAGACTTTGTGAATAGTTCAAATGTTCCATGTGGATTTACACATTTTTTTGTTAGAAGTTCTAAGTTTGAAAATCCACAGTCACTTTTTCGGACCCTGGAAACTCTAAATTTGGTAAGTGGACCTTTTGAGTTTGTTATTGAGTCCCCTGGTTTAAAGAAAGTGTTTTTTATTTTTATTATCACTGTGGTATCAGAATCAGTTGTGTATTGAGTCCAGTCTACAGCTCAATGTTGGGAATACAGCTGTGTCTTCATAGGCAGGTTATAACAGTGTAACCGCAGACTCACTCTTCCTCATCTGTAACTTGAGCTTTAAGCAGATCATTTATCATTTACTGAATTTTCATTTAGTCCGTTTGGAATCCAGTTGCAGCTGAGGCTGCTGTTCTGTAATGGGAGAGTGACAATATGAAGCAGTAAAGACCATTCCCTTCCAAACGCTGTAGCCCTCATATATCAGGGCGGCCATGTTGGAGCTGGATCTATACGCAGCTCAAATGACTGATCATATCTGTCATATTGATGTCTATCACAGGCAATAACAGCGTTCCGACACAGGCTGTTATCACGCTCCCGGCTTCCAGCGCATCTTTCATTTGAGCACATATCCACACAGCCAAGACAAAGCAGCACAGCTCTGGGTATGTCTGACATTTTCTACTGACGACTGCACACAGCAGCCAGGAGATGGAGGAAACCTGTAGAAATAGGTGCTTAATGGAAAGAACTCTCACCTTACAGGAAGAAGGTCCTGGGCATTTCTCTGTGCCTGTGTTCTGAGGAATCCCGTTACCTCTTCAACCTTTTAAGAGGTTCTATGTGGTATGTACTGCTACCATCTAACATATTTAGATCACCATGTTACTATAGTACCAAAAATGCTATGTTCACCAAAAACAATGTATTAACATGTTTTATGAGTTTACCCTTCCTTTGCTCCCAGTGCTAAGTTACTTACCCATTAGAGCGCTATCACAACACCATCAGCGTGCGTCCTGCTAAAACTACTGCACTACTGCACGTCGAATCAGGTTTGTCAAGTTGCTCTGTACAATGTTGTATCATGTGTTTGTATATTTATGGAGAGTTCTCCTGTGGGAGCATGGGTGACGTAGGCTTGTGGGCAGAGCACGGGACAGAATCCTACTGCTAACCTTGAGGAGGGTTTGAATAGGGCCTGGGGAAGATCAATAAACATGCATAGATGGCATTTAAAACATCTTTAGGTATATTTTTGGATGAGGGAACAATATTATGTCATGGTAGAAAGCTAAATAAAATAAATAAATACAATTTTAACATAGTAACTGCTGTTACAGATGCCCCCTCATGGTAGTGTTGTGCTCCCAATAGAAACCGTGCTTCTGGCACTGCTTGGAACCTTATGGATCACTGTTTATAACAGTCATATTGAACTCATTCAGAAAATGAAGTGCAGAGTAAAAGTGGGTAAAAGCCATGACTGGCACTTCGATTGCAGGAGAGTAAATATTACTCAACAATGCATGAATCACTCAACATACAACTTATAATAATTGACAATCTGTCTTATTTAAATAGTACTATGGAGAACTCCTTCTAAATTTTAAGTATTTGAAAGTGTGAATCTTTTCCTGAAGTTACTTCTACAGTCTTAAAAATGTGAAAACAGAATGAGTTCATGTAAAACGGTTTACTCACATGCTTTTTACAACTCTTAGGGAGTTGAGTGAAGTTTAACTGTGATGATAAAGCTAACAACAACTAGAATCCTAATGCACACTCCCTGATTGCAATGAAATGCCCTGTATGATTACCTGTATATATGTGTGGCCATACCGGCTCGTCAAAGCCTGACCCCGTCAGATCTCAGAAGCTAAGCTGGGCCGGGCCTGGTTAGTACTTGGATGGGAGACCACTGGGAATTCCAGGTGCCACAGTGGGGCCAGTTGCATAAACTGCCGTAGTGTCCTTAGGCAAGACACATCACCCACATTGCCTAGTATGAAAGTGGTGTGTGCGTGAGTGTTGGTGGTGGTCGGAGGGGCCGATGGCGCAGATTGGCAGCCTCGCTTCCGTCAGTCTGCCCCAGGGCAGCTGTAGCTACAATAGTAGCTTATCACCACCGGGTATGGAGTGAATGAATAATGCTCTGTAAAAAGCGTCTTTGAGTGTCCAGAAAAGCGCTATATAAAACTGATGCATTATTATATCTGCACAAGGCTTAAGTGACTTACAAAGCAACTGTCCCTATAATGAACCATATGTCTACCATTTACACAGTATATTTTGTTTTATTTACACTTGTAATATTGCTTCATACAAGAGCAGGTCAAAAAGGTGACTCAAATATTAATTACACCAGGTGCCTTGAAAGACAAGACCAGCGAGACTAGACTTCCAATTATTGAAGGCACCATTTTAATTAAAAATGTCAATCAGTGATATATATATATATATACATATATATATATAAAAGTCTGAATATGAATGTGAGTGCGACCTATGACCCAGTCTGTGTACAGAAGCAGCAGAGGAGCCATGTTTCATTATGCATCACACATCATGGGAAATCTGCCTCCATCTAATGTAATTTTCAACTCACAATAATGAACTAACAATATTGTAATAAGGTGTGAGTCTTTAGAGGCACTGTGCCTAATTTCTACCATTTAAAAAAATAATAAACAACATTTTAAATGGTTTGCAGTGGTTTGTGCACTTACCTAATGCATTCTGAGCATCGTAATTATTCACTGTAATGAGTTTATAAACTCTTTTTGCATTACTTTTTCCTCCCCCAGTTGAGTACATTGTAAAACAGAAGAAAAAGTCACATGCATATTCATGTCATGAGGTGAGATCATGTAGGCCAGTGTTACCCAACCTTTTATCCCCATGGACCAGCCAACGCTTGACAATTTTACCGTGGACCAGGGGGGTACATGGATTGTTTATATTGCAAATTTAATAATAAACGTGAATCCACTGTGTCCTTGTCTGCAACTTTATTAGCAGCTTCCTCATAACATTGTGCCAACAACATAACCAGTGTGCGAAATAGCCATCAGTATTCGGGGAGTCCCCGTCTCCGAATTGTTGAGCAATGCAGATCTACATTTTCAATATGCAGAAGCCTATGCAAAGTGATGTATTACAATGTGAGCAAATGAGTGAATAAATGTTAGGTGCACAGTCAGTGACTTGTCAAGGACCAGGGTTTAAGACAATAACTGGGGTCAGAATGGGTGAAATAATGTGCTGTGACCTGAGGTAGTTCTCATGACTGAGGGACTCCAGTGATCTCTAGTTAGACTGTGTTTGTCGCCCCAGCTCCTGCTGTACCCGGGGCACTCCTGCTGTACCCGGGGCACTCCTGCTGTACCCGGGGCACACTTGCACAGGGACTTTCGGGCTGTGTCGTGCTCGGATGTGGTTGCCTGGAGTCCTGCGTTCGCACCTAAATGCAGGACACAGGACAAAACTGTGCTGTGCAACGACAGGGCATCGTTGCACAGCACTGTTTTGCGGGTCCCGTGGTGGAGCTACGGTTTTTTGTCAGAGGGTGGGTCCAGTGGCAGGGGGTGTCTATTGCGTGGTGGTGCGGGTGCGGGTGTGGGTTCTGCTCCTCCATGTGTTTGTGGATGTGGAGGCGGTGTGGGGGAGAGAAGTTGTCCGTGGTCCTTGTCGAGGATTCTCTGTATGTTTTTGAAGTGGACTTTGGTGTTTTCCTCGTGCGGGGCATCGGTGCAGATGTGCCGAGCTTCGGCCCACCTCCTCCAAACGGGACTTCTCAGTTTTGTAAAAATTCTTTTCCTTCCTGTTTATAACCAGATCATGTAGTTTTTCTCACGTTACAGCCTTTTTAGGGGCTGTGATGAGTTAATCGGGGGGGTTGGGCCCCCGCACCCCCCGTATTTCGCACACGTGTATAACATCAAAACAAAAGATATTTTTCAAAATTGTTCAGACTCTGATAATAAATACAACGGAAATAATTAATTATTTCTTGGGCGGCTGGTGGCCCGGGGGTTGGGGACCACTGGTGTATGCCGTATGTTGGCGGTCCACCCCAGCTTCAGTTTGCCACCTGAAAAAGCTGCCCTAAAACTGTGCCCCAGTATGAATCCAATGTGCCAAAGGATTTAAGAGAGATAAGGACTAGTTGGAACTGTGTGTAACACTTCCTTCTTTCAAGCTTAGAAAACCAGGTTCAGCTTTAACTGTCCAGAAAACTTCTCATTTGGTCTGAGTGTTCGCTGTGACCTTTTCTGTAAATGTCTATATTTCGACAATGGGACAAGTAAGAGGTCATTATACTTTATCATTACCTGCTATTGTCTTATCTGTGGATATTTAGGAATAGGTAATAGTACAGTAATCCTGTACTGGCCTTTGAAGTGCTCAAAAAGATTCTCACAACAGTGTATGAGAGGAGGCACAGGGTTGGATCAGATCACTTATGTAGGAAGGAGCCTGATCATGCAAGACTCTGGAAGTCAGGACCAAAACTTTAAATTGTATCCGGTAAGAGACTGGCAGCCAGTGAAGATTTCTGTGAATAGCTGTAGACTTAGACTTACACATCTTATTGATCCACAAGGGATCCAAACAATAATTTAAATGTGAGAACACAATGCATGTATTACAAGCTCCAAATCAATTGTGATTCAAGATTTTCCTAATATGACAGTTGTTTTTTGATGACGCTCAGGTTTCTGGAGCTTGGTGTAGCAGACTGACTGAGATCACCAAGTAGCCATCCCTGGAGTAAGGTTATCAGTGTTTCAGTTTTTTTTGCACTAAGCTCCACAGAGTTGATGCTTAGCCATTGTTTTATTTTCCCCAAGCAGTTGACTAATGAGTTCAGTTTCTGTATTCCTCAGAAGCCTTTAAAGAGCATTATAGCTGGATATTGTCAGCTAATAGCTGGTAAGAGACGTCACTAAACTCTTGAATAATCTTCCCCAAGGGGATTACAAGGGCAGTATCTGATTTCAAACAATGAGTTAGGAACATTTTGTGTGAACTTTTAGCCCCTCCCACTCAGCCCTATCTGCTGCTGTGATATTGCACCATGACACAGACACAACTGGGATGGTGGAATATTGGTGGAATATTGTACCCAGCCCAACATCTGGTAACACAAGATCACAAGCTGGAGGAGTTTCTGTGAGAGCTGTAGGCTGCCTCAGGCTCACAGACTCTATAGAAGTGGACTGCGGGAGTGTAACGTTACCCATAGTGTTTGGCTGCTGCCAAATGAAGCCAATTAAGACCTGCAGTTATAGTGGATAATCTGCCACCAGGGACCATATTTGGAATTCCAAGCATGTGTATCATAGCAACCATATCGTAGCAAGTATCAAAGCAAGAGCCAATCAGGGGCGGGGTTGTTGAAGGTAACACCCAATTGCACCTCAAACCTGCTGCTAAAGCTAGCAGGAGAGGCCTTGGAGGAAGACAGTGCCTGATTTGTCTGTTATTAATTTTTATATATTGATGTATGGACATAATGGCAGGATCACATTAAGTGGATTAAAACAAACATTTTAAGGTCAGAATCATGAGCCTGATAGCAGAAGTTACAGAGAGAGGGGCCACCATTTGTCAGTTGCAACCAGAGCTCAAAGGAACCACTTCAAATCTCAAGCTCAGTCCCTATTTGGGATGTGGCAGCCAGTAGGTTAGCTATGTTCATTTATATATACAGTCTATGGTCAGGCTCCTCTCGAGTAGACGGCTGAACTCCAGATAAGGTTAGTCTATCTTTCTTCTCCAGTCCTCAGAGCTTCTTTCCATTAATATGACAATGCAATCCATCATAATTCCAGGTGCCACTTTCAAACCTTTGGAGGGTAAACCTTAGAAACACTTTATACTATAAACCACTCCTTATAAATGATGGATTTTTATCAGAAAACATAATGGTTTTCCAATGAGGCATCTTTTTACTACCCCAAAACTGTCTGGTCTATTTTATTATTTACTTTTTTCACAATTCAGCTCTTTCTGAAATGCTCAAGCTAGTTGTGTGCTGATGATGGCCATGCTTACTTGGAGCTGACCAACCACAGTAGCAGTCTCACTAACAACAGCCCAATAGAATATGATGAATAGGCTCAAGTGAGGAGCCAGGCCAATTAGATGTTCACGCTTGCACAAAATGGATGAGCTGTGGAGTAATGAGACAACAGGAGGAGGTGTGAGTGTGTGCGCGCTGTCAGCATGAGATGAATGTCCAAAATTACCCACGTTTGAGAGGTCACTTAGGCTGCTCCATGCGGGTTTGTTGGTGGAGTCGCTAGCCATGGGGAGATAATTACTCATATTTGTTTAAAAATAGGGTCATGACATGGTTAGGTGTATCTACTAGAAGGAGATGATGGCTTTGTCGGCCTGCTCTAGAACAGCTGTGAGCAGTGTGCTGGTCCATGGACATTAATATCGCTGAAGTGTTCCAGGTTTTCTTGATTAGACTGATGATAAAAAAGATGATTTATGCTCTCACCTTAGCGGCCCTCTCACCATGTCTTTGTGTCTTGTATCAGCTGATGAACTGGCGTTTAGGATATGGTCCACTTTGGCTTTGTAGGCAATACATTTGATTTCCTCTTTTGGTGTGGGCATTAGATGTCAGCACTCTGACCTCACAGGTGCTGGGTTTTCATCTAGGACCATAGTGGATTTATGAATTCTTTGCCTGGGTGAGTTCGGCGCTGTGTCATCACCAATCATGCTCATACATACCAAGGTCCAATCTAAAGAATGGTAATAGTTATGGACAATCCTTCGTTTAATCAGATTTTCCATTTTAAATTTCTCGGTTTGAATTTTACATTTTGAATAACACATGTCTGAATTCTTTTTATTCTGAATTTCAGTTGATGAAATTTCAAGTAAATATTCAGCACATATATTCAACAGTCAAAATTCAGTTAGAAATTTCCAATGAAAAAAATAAACAAGCAATCCTAAGTGAACTTAGTAACAATCAGGAAATGTGGCAGGGAACCAATCTGACCAGGCCAGATCAGAGGATTTGATTAGGCTAATTCTGGTCAGAATTAACCTAATCAAAACCTCATGTCTTTGATTCTAGAACTATAAGCCTCACCCACAGACGTCCTCCTCACACACAGTCCATTTCCATAGGTTTAGAATCTGCAATCTTTGCTGCGTTTGTCTTTATTGCTAATTTTACACTCTAAATTTTTACTTTTGAGAAATGAAAATATATACACTGAATATTTAAAAGGTTTTCAAATTCAGAATAAAAATAATTCACTTTTTTTTTAATTAAATTGATTAAAAAAATGCAAAGTAAGAAATTCAACGGCATTTAAATAATTTAAAAAAAAGACATACTGTGCTTTTATCTGGTATATAGTTACACTGCATTTTCTTGTGTTCAGGACAACTGGAAAAATGACCACCTCAAGAAAGTGCAATGGAATCAATCAAATGGGGGTTCTGAAACACACAAACTTGGGTCAGAGTCGGATGGATTTACGTCACAGCAGAAATGGCAGCACACAGTAAATGGGGAGAATCATCTTTTGGTCATTTTGATTTGTTAAGTTATTTCTGTGTAGAGAAAGTGTCTTCTAAAAACTTTGTAGTGACATTTAGACTTTCTTTCACATCATCTGACAGTAGACACAAGTTTTTTTCTGAACATGTAATAGTCAAAGTTAGTTGCCGACAGCTAAAGTCATCTAAGGCCAGATATACACTGTGTGAATTTTGAGCCTTTGTGCAGCCGACTTTTCACACGTGCGACTGTTTTTTGGGATCGGGCCGAGTTTTGACTCAATCGTGTATTGTGCTCCCTGTATTATACATCGGGTAACGAGAACCGATTAATACCTCACAACCAGGCAAATCGTGCATGTACGGACACAGAGAATGGCACAGTTTACCAAGGCAACACATTTGTGTTTTGTCAGCATTCTCCGCACCCTCCGTGGTTTTGTACTTCTGGAACAAGAGCTCCGGTCATGGTGTGGACGTACAGTGTGTGCAGGCAGATCGCTTAAGAGCATTTGTTCATATAGTGAGAGAACATGAATTGTGAGCTGGGAACTTTTCAGCCCTGAGATTTGGTCGTACAGTTTGAGCTGGGGCTGAGTGACACGATCAAAAATATCACACAGTGTACGCCAGGCTTAATAGACTCTATTTATTAGCAGGAGCTAGCTATACCTGATTAAACTTTCTTGGGCATCCATATTTTTCCAAACTGTTGCAATGATATGTATTTACAATGGATGTCAGGAGACTTGGATTTATCCACTACTGACATTCAATAGAATGCTGCATTATAAGCCATGAATTAGTTTAAAACACTTTATTGTACTCATTTGACCCATGAAAATAAATAGATCTGTTGACCGGTTAAAAAGTGCAGAGCTAATGTGTATCTGCCCTTCAGGTACATCACTGTTAAAGAGGAGGTGTTTTACTCCTATTAACTGATAACACATAACACATTTCCATCACCGTGTTACCTTTTATTGTTTTAAAAATGCTAAATTTGGCAAAGACTTATTCAAATGTTTTATAAGGTTCAGGAACATCATGGATTCTTCTGATTGACCAGTCTGCACTCCGACTGTTCAAATGTAGGTCCAAGATTCAGATCAACTCATTTCTCACAAATTTGTCCAAACCAATCACAGCTGTTGATTTGCTGCAAGCCTCTTGTGTAAAACTTTCTCTTGAAAATCCTCATAGTTCCCAACTGTTAACTTCTCTGCCCTCATTTCATCAGTGTTTTACTATAGGTCTGGTTATTTGGCCAATGCTTTTGTGTCATGGTGTTTTGTTTTGTGTTTTTGTCACTCCTCCTTCACACAAATAAACTCAGTGTGCATTCAGCTAATAAAACTCCTGCACATCACATCAGGCTTGTGAAGTCGTGTTGTATTGTTTTGCATCCTATTTATGTATCATTATGGAAAATTGATATGCAAAAAAAAAAAAAAAAAATTAAAGCCGCTTCGCACTTGGCCGACCCGGTGCTCCCCCGGGTGGTGCTGATGCTCCCCCGGGTGGCGCTGATGAGCCTCTTGTCTCTGTGTGTTTGGGCTAAACTTGTCACTAAACACACAAAGTCCACACACACTGGAGATGCTGATGTGCCAACATAGAGAAACATGAGGATTTTGAGACATCGCCATGGCAACACCGTGTAAAATACAATGTTGGTCCCCAGACGTTTTTGATCAGGCTGACCTGAAGAATCACTGTACCAAATTTCATGTTCTTCAATGAAACTATTAAGCCGTTATATCACTTTGAAAAGTAAGAAATTGTTGAAATTTTCCCATTAGGATAACATGGAGGATTTGGTGCATCGCCATGGCAACCCAGTGAAATATACCATATGGTTGTCATTGACTTTTTTGATTGGGATGACATAAAGAGTCATTGTGCCAATTTTGAGAATATTCAGTCAAAGTAAAATATTTTTCATGAATGTGAATTTATCTGATCTCTGCCATTAGGATAACATTGGAGCTTTTGCGCATCACCATGGCAACATGATTAAAAATACCATATGGTTTACATTGACTTTTTTGATTGAGATGACCTAAAGTAATTTTAAACGATGATTCGTCGTTGCGAAAGCAATAGGCCCTACGCCCTGTAGGGGCTCGGGCCTAAAAAACATGAGGGTTAAAGCCTGAGAGATATCACTAGATTACTCAAACATGCATGGATTACATCTCAAACCTCTTCAGGCATGTTTTTGATGTTATAAAGATTTGGTGTAATACCCCTTGTTTAAACCCTCCTGTGGGCTCACCACCTGCAGAGGGGTTCATAGGGGGGGTCAGGTGCTATGAGAACTGGGCGGCAGGCTGCATCCCCGACCCAGCCGGATTAAGCGGGAGAATATGGATGGATCCCTTATTTAAACTCATCTTTGAGAAACCTGCTACAAATAAACAAGTGTGATTGGACTGTCGCAAAACGAGATGCTTGTCTGCTGCACTCTGTGGTCTCACCCTTCAGACCTTGAAGCATTCAAACAGAAAGGAGGAAGTAAGAAAGGAGTAAATTCCTGCCCTGCTGTAAATCTTTCATTTGGGCAAGTTTTTTCTCATAAATTTTACAACAGAGAAATCCCACATCATGGTACTCAAGCACTAGACGACCATATTGCATTGTTACATCCATTAGCTTATACTCCATTATAAAATCTGCATTACAAAGTTATTTGGCATTGAAATATGGAAACAAGCCTGACCTCCTGGACAGACGGCCTTCCATCCAACTCTGCCCCTCATTGCCATAAATACATGTACAACTGTGGGCGCTTGAGCTGCATTGTGCACTTGATGAATGGAAGTCGGCATTAGGGCAGAGAGCGTGCTAGAGAGAGAGAGAGAGAGAAGGGGGAGGAGGCCGAGTCTGTCTCTACGCGGCAACCAGAAGTCCACCGCCGGGAAAAGCACCGCAATAACCTTTACCTTGGGCTGTCAGAAACAAAACTCTACTGGATCTACACTGAGCGCCAATCACATCCCGTTCCCCCTCTTCGTCCACATGCACACACATTTACAGGCACGTACACACACACACACGCTACATGAAAGGGGCTGGGAGATACTGAGACATTTAGGCTGCTCATCTATCTCCCATGGCCAGGAGCTGCGGCGCTTAGCAAATGTCAACAGAAAATAATGCACACACAAAGCCAATCTTATTTGTTCAAGAATGGCTCGAGGTCACCACAATTCAGCAAGCCAGAGAAGCAATACAGCAGGCTAACTGCTATGGTTCACGTTAATGCCACTTATGCTCTCCTGCTACCATTTTCCACATATTAGAAAGAAAAAAAAAACTGCACTATACTGAGCATCATGGTAAGATATTACAGTAATGGTGTCTTATTTGATATTACCTTTGGGGATGGAAAATTGAATCAAAACTAAATCACACTTAGAAACATCTCAAGAAGAGATCTCTCATTCTTGGAGAAGGCAGAAATGTGCAGTTGTGGTCATTGTTGGGTTGGAATGAGCTCGCAGTAGCCACACTACTGTCTACAGCAGATGATTCAAGTTTAAACAACTGCTTGTTAAAGAGTCTCTAATCACCTCCCCTTCGAAGCACCATCAGTGTGCATCCCACTAGTTAAACTACTACACATCACATTAGGTTCATCAGTGAATAGTTTTTGTGAATTCACAGTATGGAGAAGGGCCATGTGGGACCATGAGTGACGTAGGCTTGTGGGTGGAGCGTTGCACATAATCTTACAGCTACCTGTAAAGAGGGTTTGAATAGGGTCAACCAGAGATTACTAAATTACTGAAACATTAAAGGATGAACTCTAAAACCTTTTTGATGGATATATAAAAACGCATTTCTCACCTTTCCACGGTGGCTGGTCTCTCTCACCCTCATCAGCTCGGGTTCTACCAGAGGCCTGGGAGCTTGAGAGTTCTGCGCAGTATCTTTGCTGTTCCCAGTACTGCACTTTTCTGGACTGAGATGTCTGTTGTCCTTCCTGGGATCTGCTGCAACCACTCCTCTAGTTTGGGGGTCACGGCCCCGAGTGCTCCGATCACCACAGGCACCACCGATGCTTTCACCTTCCAGGCCTCTCCAGCTCTTCTTTGAGCCCCTGGTATTTCTCTAGTTTCTCGTGTTCCTTTTTCCTGACATTGCCATCGCTCGGTATTGCAATGTCCACCACCACGGCTTGGTTCTCCCGCTTATCCAGAACCACGATGTCTGGTTGGTTCGCCATCACCATTCTGTCAGTCTGTATTTGGAAGTCCCACAGGATCTTGGCTCATTCTCCACAACCTTTGGAGGTGTTTCCCACCTTGATCCTGGGGTCTCCAGCCCGTACTCTGCACAGATGTTTCTGTACACTATGCCCGCTACTTGGTTATGTCGCTCCATGTTTCCCTGCAGCATCTTACACCCTGCAGTTATGTGCTGGACTGTCTCAGGCACTTCTTTGCACAGCCTACACCTTGGGTCTTGTCTGGTGTGGTAGATCTGGGCCTCTATTGCTCGGGTGCTCAAGGCCTGCTCCTGTGCAGCCAGGATGAGTGCTTCTGTGCTGTCCTTCAGACCAGCCCTCTCCAGCCATTGGTAGGATTTCTTGATATCAGCCACTTCAGTTATGTTCCGGTGGTACGCCCCATGTAGGGGTTTGTCCTGCCATGATGGTCCCTCCAGCACCTCTTCCTCTGCGCCCCACTGTCTGAGACATTCTCTGAGCACGTCATCAGTCTGGGCCTTGTCACTGATGTACTTGTGGAGCTTGGATTTTTCATCCTGGACAGTGGTTCCCACACTCACTAGTCCTCGGCCTCCTTCCTTCCGGCTCGTGTACAGTCTCAGGGTGCTGGACTTGGGATGGAACCCTCCATGCAGGTCAGGAGCTTTCGTGTCTTAACATCCGTGGTCTGTATCTCCTCCTTTGGCCAACTTATGATTCCTGCTGGGTATCTGATCACTGGCAGGGCGTAGCTGTTTATTGCCTGCGCCTTGTTCTTGCCATTGAGCTTCTTAGGACCTGCCGTACTCTTTGCAGGTATTTGGCTGTCGCCGCTTTCCTTGTTGCCTCGTCAAGGAGCCATTTGCCTGTGGGATACCAAGGTACTTGTAGCTGTCCTCAATGTCTGTTATTGTTCCCTGTGGGAGTGAGACCCCCTCTGTGTGGACTACCTTCCCTCTCTTTGTCACCATCCTACTACACTTCTCGAGCCCGAATGACATTCCAATGTCTGTGCTGTAGATCCTGGTGGTGTGGATCAGTGAGTCGATGTCTCGCTCGCTCTTAGCGTACAGCTTGATGTCATCCATGTAGAGGAGGTGACTGATGGTGGCCCCGTTTCTGAGTCGGTATCCATAGCCAGTGTGGTCGATTATTTGGCTGAGGGGGTTCAGACCTATGCAGAACAGCAGTGGGGACAGTGCGTCTCCTTGGAATATGCCACATTTGATGGTCACTTGTGCAAGTGGCTTGCCATTGGCTTCAAGGGTGGTTTTCCACAACCGCATCGAGTTTGCAATGAACGCCCTTAGAGTCCTGTTGATATTGTACAGCTCCAGGCACTCAGTGATCCATGTGTGTGGCATTGAGTCATAGGCTTTCTTGTAATCAATCCAGGCAATGCACAGGTTGGTCTGACGGGTTCTGCAGTCTCGAGCGACTGTTCGGTCAACCAGGAGTTGGTGTTTGGCTCCCTGGTGTCTCGTATCTCGTATCTGGCGAGATGCGAGATATATATATATATATATATATATATAAACGCATTTCTCACCTTCCACGGTGGTTGGTCTCTCTCACTCTCATCAGCTCGGGTCTGCGCTTTTCTGAACTGAGATGTCTGTTGTCCTTCCTGGGATCTGCTGCAACCACTCATCCAGTTTGGGGGTCACGGCCCCGAGTGCTCCGATCACCACAGGCACCACCGATGCTTTCACCTTCAGGCCTCTCCAGCTCTTCTTTGAGCCCCTGGTATTTCTCTAGTTTCTCGTGTTGCTTTTTCCTGACATTTCCATCGCTCAGTATTACAATGTCCACCACCACGGCTTTGTTCTCTCGCTTATCCAGAACCACGATGTCTGGTTGGTTCATCACCATTCTGTCAGTCTGTATTTGGAAGTCCCACAGGATCTTGGCTCATTCTCCACAACCTTTGGAGGCGTTTCCCACCTTGATCCTGGGGTTTCCAGCCCGTACTCTGCACAGATGTTTCTGTACACTATGCCCGCTACTTGGTTATGTCGCTCCATGTTTCCCTGCAGCATCTTACACCCTGCAGTTATGTGCTGGACTGTCTCAGGCACTTCTTTGCACAACCTACACCTTGGGTCTTGTCTGGTGTGGTAGATCTGGGCCTCTATTGCTCGGGTGCTCAAGGCTCCTGTGCAGCCAGGATGAGCCTCTGTGCTGTCCTTCAGACCAGCCCTCTCCAGCCATTGGTAGGATTTCTTGATATCAGCCACTTCAGTTATGTTCCGGTGGTTCGCCCCATGTAGGGGTTTGTCCTGCCATGATGGTCCCTCCAGCACCTCTTCCTCTGCGCCCCACTGTCTGAGACATTCTCTGAGCGTCATCAGTCTGGGCCTTGTCACTGATGTACTTGTGGAGCTTGGATGTTTCATCCTGGACAGTGGTTCCCACACTCACTAGTCCTCGGCCTCCTTCCTTCCGGCTCGTGTACAGTCTCAGGGTGCTGGACTTGGGATGGAACCCTCCTGCAGGTCAGGAGCTTTCGTGTCTTAACATCTGTGGTCTGTATCTCCTCCTTTGGCCATCTTATGATTCCTGCTGGGTATCTGATCACTGGCAGGACGTAGCTGTTTATTGCCTGTGCCTTGTTCTTGCCATTGAGCTTCTTAGGACCTGCCGTACTCTTTGCAGGTATTTGGCTGTCGCCGCTTTCCTTGTTGCCTCATCAAGGAGCCATTTGCCTGTGGGATACCAAGGTACTTGTAACTGTCCTCAATGTCTGTTATTGTTCCCTCTGGGAGTGAGACCCCCTCTGTGTGGACTACTTTCCCTCTCTTTGTCACCATCCTACTACATTTTCAATTACACTTCTCGAGCCCGAATGACATTCCAATGTCTGTGCTGTAGATCCTGGTGGTGTGGATCAGTGAGTCGATGTCTCGCTCGCTCTTAGCACACAGCTTGATGTCATCCATGTAGAGGAGGTGACTGATGGTCGCCCCGTTTCTGAGTTGTATCCATAGCCAGTGCGGTCGATTATTTGGCTGAGGGGGTTCAGACCTATGCAGAACAGCAGTGGGGACAGTGCGTCTCCTTGGAATATGCCACATTTGATGGTCACTTGTGCAAGTGGCTTGCCATTGGCTTCAAGGGTGGTTTTCCACAACCGCATCGAGTTTGCAATGAACGCCCTTAGAGTCCTGTTGATATTGTACAGCTCCAGGCACTCAGTGATCCATGTGTGTGGCATTGAGTCATAGGCTTTCTTGTAATCAATCCAGGCAGTGCACAGGTTGGTCTGACGGGTTCTGCAGTCTCGAGCGACTGTTCGGTCAACCAGGAGTTGGTGTTTGGCTCCCCTGGTGTTTTTGCCGATGCCCTTCTGTGCTGTGCTCATGTATTGATCCATGTGGCTGCTTATCTTAGCTGCGATGATGTTGTGCTTCCATGTTGTGGAGAGACAGGTTATTGGCCGATAGTTGGATGAGACTGTACCCTTTGCGGGATCCTTCAGGATCAGGATCGTACACCCTTGGGTTAGCCATTCAGGGTGAGTCCCATCCCTGAGCAGCTGGTTCATTTGTGCTGCTAGGCACTCGTGGAGAGCAGTGAGCTTCTTTAGCCAGTATGCGTGGATCATGTCAGGGCCTGGTGCTGTCCAACTTTTCATGCCTGAGACTCTTTCCTGGATGTCTGCCACTGAGATGGTAACTGGATTCTGTTCAGGGAGGTTGCTGTGGTCTGCTCTCAGAGCCACCAGCAACTGTGCATCGGTGTCATGTGATGCTTCTCTTTCCCATTTGTCTTTCCAGTACCTCTCAGTCTCCGGCCTTGGTGGGTCTGCTCTGCTGTTATTACCCTGCCATTGAGCGTACACTTTCACAGGTTGTGTTGTGAACAGGCGGTTTATTCGTCTGGTTTCATTTTCTCTCGTGTACCTCTTTAGGCGGCTGGCCTAACATAACACCGATGCACAGTGGCTGGTGGCTCTGAGAGCAGACCACAGCAACCTCCCTGAACAGAATCCAGTTACCATCTCAGTGGCAGACATCCAGGAAAGAGTCTCAGGCATGAAAAGTTGGACAGCACCAGGCCCTGACATGATCCACGCATACTGGCTAAAGAAGCTCACTGCTCTCCACGAGCGCCTAGCAGCACAAATGAACCAGCTGTGGTCACTTGGTTGTTTGCAAAAACTCTCTCTGATAGGAATATTTACGTTTTTGTGGCTGCTCGTCGTGCTGCTCCTCCACTGAAATGCACCGTATGTTTTCCTCCTGTCCTGCGATAACAGGACAGGCTCCTAAACACCACTGTGCTTCTTCTTGGTAGTGGTTAGAACATAACTTTATGCATTAAAACTAGTTTGTGAAGATCCACAGTCACATAATATCACCCAAATCCACATGTGACCAACTAGCAGCCTGCGCGCATCGCGTAAACAAGCGATTAGCCTATAGTGTGCTAAAAGCTACAGCGAACCATAGACCATGTACATATATATATACATATATATATATATATGGTCTATGCACTGAACTAAACACAAATGACATGATACAAGTAGTTACACAAATGACATGATACAAGTAGATATACAAACAGCACAATGACTACATTGCACATAGCTAATGCTAAAGTCAAAACCATTACATAAACCGCAACATCATATCAACAATAGTATTTATCGTTATTTTGGTGTTATTTTTTTTCTTACCGCATCAGTTGGATAGATTGAAGGAAATGATCCGTTTGTAAAATGAAGCCTTTCTGCAAATCCTTCGCTGTACTGGTGCAGGTTTGTGAAGCGGTCGTCCTTGAAGTGGTTAGCACATACGAATAGCGTCTTGGGAACTTTCGCAGGCACATTTCCTCGAAAAATAAAAGTAATCCATGTACTTCTCAACAGTTCTGTGGCTGGAGGGCGGTGTAACGATGTGTGTTGGTTAATACAACCAATGCTACGGACTTTCCTCATCATGTTGCGCTTGGACTACAAACCAAAAACAAGATGGCGGACCCGAAGTTATTGAACTTGTATTTCCTTTTTCGGAGATTTCTGCTGAAATTCTGTGATGTAACAGATGGAGAAAACGGATCACAGAAAATGAAAACGGCGTGTCTGGACCGGAACTGAAAGATGTCTAAAAGATATAAAGATGTCTTTGCAACTACTGTATGGTTGAAACTGAGTTTTTATGAGTCAATACACACCATATATACCCAGGAAACACTACCAAAGAGCTAAAAAAGTTGATTTAGCATAATATGTGTTCTTTAAAGCTATGTGTTGAGTTTGCATTGATAAGCCTTTCTGTGACATGCGCATACGACCAGTAGAGTGGAGATGTCCGTTCGTTTGGTCCTTCGGGCGATTTTGCTGTAGTTCGAAGTCCTCAGGGCGTTGGATCTGAAGAATCAAACTTGAGATGGAGGCCACGGAATGAGACAGTCTGAAAATGCTTTATCCTCGGAAGAGGAGCAGGGACACCTTCTTAGTGTCTGTGAGGTCTGGGTAGCGCTGACAGAAATGAGGCAATTAGTCAAAAATGTGTTGAATAGAAAATGCAACTGTTCAGATTTTGGAAAAATGGTCAGATTAAGCTACAGCTGTAAAAACGTGTCAAAAACACAGACAGAACTTAAAGGAGGAGAGAGAACTTCATCATTGTCTCTCCTTCGGCAGCTGGTGGTAACTTGGGGAGAATTAGGCGTTGTCCCCCTGGCAGCTGCTCTGTGAGCACTGTCAGGCCCCTGGGCGAGGGCTCGGGCAGGACTCTGGAAGCAGACTACACTCTGGCAGGGCTGGAAAAGAACTGGGGAAAGACTGCAGAAAAAGCTGATAAGGGCCTTTCTTTCCCTTCCCCCTTTGACTCTTCGCTGAGCGGAAAGGCAGATGAGTGATGGGTTTTACCTTCTCATGTTACAGATGAACCATTAACAGTTTAAACACATTCACATTTACAAATTGATATTAGAACAATCAGTGATTCAGAGATCTGAATAGGTCAAAATGTTCAAGTTCATCTTTCTCTAAGGGAAAGTCCATTGACTTGAAATGTAGAGAGGTTCAGTTCGATAGACAAACAAAAGTGTCTTTTTATTTGTCTGTTATTTATTTAATATATTTTATTTGAATTACTTCAGTCAGTGTGATTTCTTTGGAAAAGGGAACGTAGAAGTCTTTTGAGTCTCTTGTGTTCGAGTTTGGTTTGAGATGAGGATGGAACCCCCTCGTGAAGTGGGCTGTGGCAAAGGTCAGGCCGAGGTCAGGACATTCCTCAGGCAGGTTTGTTGAGGCAGATAACAGTGACCAGTCTTTAGTCTTTAGTTTGCTTAATCCAAATGGTCACGTTTAACGTTGTATAAATGGCAGATTCATAGGGCAGTCTTCTTACTGAAGCATTGGGAGTAAACACAGATCAACACTTTTACTTCTGTCTTTAACCCTCGAAGACCTACGGTATCGTATACAATACCGAGGAATATGTTTTATATAACTGTGCAGAACTTTCTAACCGTAAAAGATAGAGACTTACTTTTATCCCCTCTGAAAGCGCAGACATAACGGTTTCCGTACATAGCTGCGCCCTTGTCCTACACGCACACTGCATGATGACGTGTGCAAAACGAGTGTCCAACAGGAACTTTGTTTTCTGCCAAACTCATGCGCTCCGTCCATTTTGATCGGCCAAAACTTTGCCAAAGAGTGAAGAGTCAAGATGGTCGTTTCCTTTCGACTGTGTGTTTATCACGAGTGAAAAAGTCGCTCCAAGTGGAGTTAATTCTCACATTATGCATCTTGGTGTGTGTAATTGCGCATCCCTTTCTATTTTTATTTGAAAGGTTTATTTTACTCAAAATGAACAAATACAAATGTAATAATCACCATGGAAATGCATTACAAGTGCTGTGGCTCTGTTCTATGCTCTGACCCTGGACTTTACAGGAGCTGTTTCTGAGTGGCACCAGTAATGGGGAAATTGCACTTTTTTGTTTGTTTTTAGGACAATAAGGATATATTTAATTTACTTATAAACTTGATATTTTCCATTTTTGTAGCTAAAGCCCTAAATTAAGCATTTTTTTAATGTCCAAAAAGTTGTTTGCTGTGTGTTTTGTATAAAAGAGTGTGAATTTTATTTTCTGTTTTTGTTTTTCCATCTCTATTTCTGGTCCTGTAGCTTTTCTCACAGCCTCATGACACAACTACAGCAGCAGATTGTGAAAACAGGCTGTACTGAAAAAAGGCTGTAGAACACTTCATTAGGGGTAAAAGGGGCAGTTTTAAAAGCAAAATGAAGAAAAAAATCCAGGCGAGGAGAAATTTTCTAAAATTGCCCTTAGGTCTTCAGGGGTTAAGCACCGAGCGCCAGAGTGGCCCGAGTCTGTGCACGACACAAAGCCGACTGGCCGAACCTGACCCGAACTCAAAATATTCCCTACATTTTTGTGTAATGAGGCGCTCTTGCAAATAAGAGCTTGCTCTCTGACAGTATAAAGAAAAGAATAATGTCCTCACACCAACCCAGGCCCGCGCATTCAGAGGTAAGGAGAGCTTGGGTGTTTTGTGTGGACTTTTATTACCAGAATAACACCTGATGTGTCTCTGATGTGTTATATGTGATGTGTCAGATGCCAAATCTGTTATACGTGCTGAAGCACTCATCCCCTAATCGCTGATCCACGTATCCTTCCTTTGCTCCTTTCACTCTCCCGGGGAGGGCATCTGAATCTCTCACACAGGCTCATAGCTCTTGTTTGACCATTCACCACGTACACGTATCCACTAGTATATGTGCATAAACATGGCCACTCCCCACACACAGGCAGGCTGAAAAATAACAATACAATTCTTGAAACAGTGAGAAAACACATGGGCTTCACAACAAATGTGCTGCTTAAATGTTATGAAATATGATCAAATTGACAGATGAGTTGTTGTCACTTTTGTTGTTATTTGTAAAACCTTGTTTAAGCCTTTGCCGTGATGCATTGTGCTGCGTCTGCCTCTCCCTCTGTCCCGTGTGTTTTGGTCAAACCCACTGATTATTGGCTCATGTTTAGGGAAATCTCATTCACCAGTCACTTTGCTCCTTTTATGGTGAGGTGGAGGTGTGGAGAGGGCGTAACAGGTGGCATCTATAAAGCACAGACTGTATGGTTGAGTGTGCACGGAGGGTTTTCTAAGTTTGCCTGGCACACGCCTCGGGTGACCACAAGGAGTATGCACTAGCCTAAGATAATTCCTACGCAGTCCTTTATAAATGAGGCCTGATGAACCTGTTGTTGTACCAAGAAGGCGTCTTGTACATGCTAATCTATTGTGTGTGCTCCCGAAGAGAGTGTGAATCCCCACGAACACATTGCCTCGCCCCTAGTGCACCGAAAACTAACTGCACAGCGCTTGTAGTAAATGTAAATCCGCTGTTAGTCCACTTTTTTTTATAGAGTCAGTGGTTAGAACATGGTACAAAGCTCAAAAAAACTATTTTGCATAATGCCCCTCTGTAAGTTTGCACTTCAGTGATACAGGGTGAAGGTTTACTGACCATATACACATATAAAGGACTGTTAACTGATTCTGTCATTACCTTGCAGCCATAATTACTATAATGGCACGGATTCAAACTGCTTCCCTCTGCTGCTGTGTGAAAATCAGGTACTCCATCTTTAATGTTGCATCTTGTTCACGTTTTTCTCCCTTTTTTCCCAGTTTTGTTCATGATAAAACAGAAGATGTTCACTGTGTCATTCTCTCAGCTGACAGTTTGAAATGTACCAAGACTGTGGTGTCACAGAAAGAGACGCTGCACAGTTTTTACGTCCAGAAATAATCAACTGCCAATTTCTGCCATCAAATTGTGTTCATTACTACTGTGTGCTTACATGAACATGTCTGAACATATTCCTCATTACCTAGTTTCATTGTTTGCCTATAGGAATTCTCTCTGCTATTCAAACTCTCCTTACCATAAGCTGTGCAATGCTCCGCCCACAGGTCTGTGTCACCCCTGCTCCCACATAACAATTCTCCAGAAATATACAAAAGTCTAAACACCAACATGACAAACCTGATGCCCTGTGCAGGAGATACTTCATTAAGCCCACAGGAAATTAATGAATTCATATGATTAAATCCATTCTATCATTAGCGGGGTTAACTCTGATTGTGTTGGGAGAGTTCTGTAAAGGGGGAGAGACTCTTCAAGCATAAACTCCAGATAGAAGTCCATAAAATGACCGTAGTGATGTGCTGGAGCTGTGTGTGTGCAGCAGGGGCCCTTGTGTGTCTTGATGCCAGTGCAGAGGCTCAGACACACGGTGACTCACTGCTGTGGACTGAGGAGACTTCTGTTCAAACACTTCTGAGCACCGCTATCTAAGCACCAGCTCTGGAACTGCCTCCCACCTGACCTCCACTCTACTGACACTCTCCTCATGTTCAAACCCAGCCACGAAACACATCTGCTCACTGGAGATTTTCCTCTCTCTGATTTGAAGGTGTAAAGGTGAATATACAGGATCTGTGTGTTAAAGATGTGTGAGTGAAACAAAATGCAACTCCAGGTATGTTTCATCTATTACATCGATCAGAAAAACATAAAATGGGCCCAGTATTGGTGTATTTCTGTTAGCAGCACAGTGTCTATGCTCTGAAAATGAAAAGAACCAGTTCATTTTAAACAGCTGGTAGTTTTCCAAGGTTATTCCTCATTTATCTTCTGCATTCTGAGCGTCGTAATTATTCACTGCAATGAGTTTATAAGAAC